>JAZKJV010001072.1:0-136838 GCA_037367405.1 Ottelia alismoides | reverse complement strand
TAAGCTCCTCGAACATGTGATCTGGAGTAGAAGCCGAAGGAGAATTAACATGTTCAGCAACTCGTGCTGAAGGTGGAAATCCATGCTTAGAATAGCATGTATCCTCAGAATAACCAGTGCGATGACAAAACGAGCAAGTCGGGCGCATACGACCTCCTCTGCCACGTGTACCACCTCCACGTGCACGGAAAGAAAACGAACCACCTCACCCTCGGGAAACCGCCATCGTCGAAGTGGTGGAGTGGTTGTGCTGGAGGAAACAGAGATACAACTAAGTCTTCTGTAGACTTCCTCCATAGGAGGAATAGTGGCATCAGCGAGGATTTGAGAGCGGGCAGCCTCGTACTCTGGATTGAGGGTAGCAAGTAATACCCCCACCATAGTAGCATTGCGAAAGGTCTTCTGCTGCTCGGGGGTTGCTGTGAGCGGGATGGTGCTGTATAATTTCTCGAACATCCCTCGGAGGGACGTGTACAGAGAGTGAAGTGGCCGGCCATTTTGCTTCATCGTGAAAATATCATGCTGCAGCTGCAGCATCTTAGTCTTGTTCCGAACCTGAGAATATGTAGTAGCCAGAATATCCCACATCGCCTTGGCGATGGGCTGATGGAGGACGTCGTTGGCAATCTCCATCTAAAGCGTCCCTGATAGCCAGACCTTGGCGTACGCATCATCAGCCTCCCAGGAGGCATATATCCCCGTCTTCTCTGCCGGCTCATCTTCGGTAAGAATGTGTTTCTTACCACATGACTTCATGAGGCTCGGGAACTGCATCGCCCAGAGCTCATAGTTTGTCTCGTCCATTTTGACTATTGACGCCGAACCTTTAAAGGCACCTATGGAGGGCATATCGACCTTATGACATTTTGCCGGAGAAGAAGACCTAGGGATGAGATACAAATGAACCGGTGTCTACAATGATCGGATTGGATTCAAGTGCATATGTAGAATTTATGCACTTGAATCCATGGAGGATGTGCCGAGGCCCGACGGAAGAGGAGGGCGGCAACTGGAGAGGTGGCAGCGGGCCGGAGAGGCGGCGGCGGGAGAAGGTGGCGGCGGGTGAAGGGGGGGCGGCGGGAGAAGGTGGCGGCGGGCTGGAGAGGTGGGGGCGGGAAAAGGTGGCGGCGGGAGGAGAAGGTGGCGGCGGGAGGTGGTGGCGGCGGGAGAAGAAGAGAGAGAGGGGGGGCGGCGGTGGAAAACCCTAGGTTAGGGTTTTGGCTCTGATACCATGTTAGAGCAAAATACTTCATCATTATTCTAATGAGCCCTAGGGTCTCTTATATAGAGAGAAAACCCTTGGGTAAATTACATAGATGTACAGGAGGTAAATAGAAATTACGAAACGGTACATCATTACATAACATAAACCTCTACAGTAATGAATAAGTTACTTGTAGTGCCTCCAATTTTCAGTCCACTAGTACATTTACATTGAAGTTGACTTTTATTTCGCTCGTGACACTTTGTTGCAAGGAAAAATCACTGGCTTGTGCCCTTTCTTGAGGAACTCAGATTCTCTACTCCCACTCCAGTTCCAATATGCTATGATGGTAAGTCAGCTACTTGTATTCGTCCAATCCTTCTTTCCATGAATGCATGTAGGGCATTGAAGTTGATTATCATTTCACTCATGAGTGTAAGGTAAAGGAAGCTACCACTTGTTACATACCTACTGATCTTTTTCCTAAAAAAATGTATCTACTGACCTAGAACTTGTAGATATCTTTACGAATTTGATTCACAAGAAGTGTCATTCCTTATGTTCAGTGGTCATTACATATGAATATGTTCCGACATGAGGCTGCTTGTTAGAAATCTCTTCTTTTGTTTATTTTTTGTCTTCTTCGTATTAATAATTTTCTTTTTCCTATTGGAGTCTTTTCTCTCTACAAAAGAGACTCCTAAGGTTCTCTGATTACTATCCATTCAGCTTTCTCACAATGCAAATGCACAAAATTCATGTAACCTACCTCCGTTTAAATTGGAAAAAGGGATGGTTTGGATTTTTTAAATATTGGAAACCACAAAAATGCAATTAAGAAATAAAAAGTCATTCGAGCCTGATGAAATTAGTTAAATTATTAACAAACCTGATGCCAACGCTGCCGTGAAATTCATCTTCCATGCTTCTGACCATGTACTTGTGAAAGTTGTATGAGAAGGGTAACTTGTGATTCTGCAGAGCAATAATTTCATCAAAACAGACGCTGAAGCACACAGCTTGGGTCAAGGGAGATATTTGACCATCCCGAAGTAGTTGACGAAGTGTATATTAGTTATTAGAAACAAAAATTAGGTACAACAGAGACATCTAAAACCTGAGGATTTGGAGGAGAATGACAAGTCTTGTACTGATTGGTCGACCAATAACGACTCACTAATTTTTTGATGCCAAAAGTATCGTAGAAGATCAAGTTTTAGGACAAAGTTTCATTGATAAGAAATTCTCGTATTGAAAAAAATCAACTTCAACCTGACTCCTCCATGAACAATTGCTACTATGTTCTAGTTTGTAGCATACCATTTGCAACTCGTCATGATAAGAAAGTAGAATCACAAGACACACCTTAAGAAAGCTCGTTTTCCTTAAATGAGAAGACGGAAGAGTTTCTTATTTTATTAATAAGGATAATGCCAGTTTCTCGAAAAAGGAATGATAAAACTTTATACTGAGATGTTTTTTTGCAAAAAGCAAATGCTAGGATATATCCCAAATTATATTGCATGGGATTCTCTCTATCTCATATCAAATCAACCTCTCACTTAAACTTATAAACTATCATCATGTGGTCTTCAAATGATTTCTTTGGGAACATACTGCACTTGCATACTTCCAGATAGACGTCACCAGGATCAAACTATTGTAAGATTATATGGGGAGTAAGTTCCTGTATGTTGTAACCATAGAAAAAAATGTTATATAATTTGGGTAATTTTTTGTCAGATATCATATGTAAGGCTCCTATTCAAGAGGCAGATTTGTTTTAAAACAAAAGCCACTTTTTGAAAATGTATCTATTCACTTTTTAAAGCAAAGTCGCTGCGTGGTGGCTTTCTGAGGATCCTTCTGCTCCTATCACCGGTGTTTCTGGTGTTGGTGCTGCTATTAAAACTAGTGGTGGTGCTTCTTCTACTAATACTACAAGTGGTGCTATTACTGTTGCTACTACTTTTTTTGAAAAAGAATCTGTGACTACTACAACACATTGGTACTAGGAAAGACCAAGGTGAATGTCCCATAAAAAACATTTTTCACACAGTATTTGATGAATAGAATATCTAATAAATTCACATATGATGTTTCCACAAACATTTTCCACATATAGAAATTTCACTCAATATTTTCCACATGAATTTCCATATAACATTTTCCACACAACATCACATTCACTCATAATTTGGAGTCGCACATCATTACTAAGATTTTACATATGTTAATATCATTTGATTGCAGGACCAGGATGATAGTATAACTTGCTTAGAGGATCTTTCCGATGGAATTAAAATGTCAGTCGACCAACAAAGTATACTTGACATATGACTCACCTAATTGATCTGTGAAACCTGTGAAGCTTCTTCATCATTCAAGTCAATAAGATATGACAGAGAACGACATGATGCACCTACATTACCCTCCATCCTTTCTTTTCGAGGAACAAGTGGTGTATGTAGTGGTTGGGGCACTATGTTAGGAAATGGAGTTTGGAATTCCAATCATATTATAACGAGGCATACAATAGGGATTGGGAATGCATCTGCACAACCTCCCCTATATCCCATGAGTCATGAGTATGGTCGATCTTGACCTTGTATGGGACAATATTGTTAGTTATTTGGAGCTATTATGTTCACATCTTGCCAACTCCAATCCCTACCCGCACTTGGCCATCACCCTCAACCTCATTCTTGACCGTATCCTCAAGCATAAATACCATCATCATCATGCTCTTTCTTATTAGTTTATGCTCCTTTTAGGCGCTTCTACTGCCACCAAATGGAGCATCCTATCAAACATCGTTTATCCATTGTAATACAAGAAACATAAACTATATCCCCGTCTATTTTCCACGAAGGATAGTTTTGTCAGATCGAGACATCTGCCGTGAAATTATACGTGAAAAAACAATTTGGTATAGTTATGATTATGAATACGTAAATTATAATTGAGGAACATTCATTTCTGTTGTATTGTAATGTGCATATACCATTGAGGAACATCCATTTCTGTTGTATTGTAATGTGCATATACCATGGCACATAATTACAGTAACTTCAGTTGCCCCGACCGGTACATGTACCATCTGAAACATACATTGTCTACGATCATTTCACACTCTTAAGTGTGTGACCTACAACTCAGCTCAGTCATTAGATGTATTCCCATGAAAATTAATGGAGTGGAGATACGTAACTATGTCACGCCAACTCATGTGTGCCATTGGAATCCCCTGGATTCCTCCAAATTGGCACAATACACAATCTGGAAATTAATAAACCATGCATGTTGAGAGTTATTTTTTCCTTTTCATCTTTTATATATTTTATTTTCTTTCCATCTCTATTAATAATCAATCTGGTTTCTTCTCTCTATATAAGAGAACCACATGGCCTTATGAATAAAAAAAATCATTTTTTATTTCCACATGGTATCAGAGTGACAATCCTAGACCAGAGCCATGTGCCTTAGTCCCCTCCCTTACCCATTGACCACCTCTACAATCACGCATGTTGCCCTTGTCACTCTCTTCGGCCTCGTGTGCTGCCCTACAATGGAGGACAACCCCCAACAAGGCTCCCCAGCATGCCGCCAACAGCCATAACACTGCCTAGCAGGCCCAACCGATGGAACTGCCAACGACTACATGACCTCTTTCTTGCTGCTTAGGGCCTTCGACAGTCCACCCCTTGCCGTCTAAGCCCTACCAGTGGCCTCCTCAGCCATCTTTGGCGATCCAGATAGTCGCCTAGGTTCTGTGAGATGTTACCCTTCCTCCTCGGACCCTTATTCAGAGTCTGAGGCCTGTTTCCGTTCTGATTTTGGTTGGAAAAGGGTGATTTCAAACCAATAAATCAGCCCTCTGACCCTAACATGTACCTGAATTTGAGAGGGATGGTTGTAGCTTGAGTCTACACTCACAAGCGATTCCCTATTTGATCGTGTAGAAACCTTCAGATTGGATTATATCCCCAGTCAACTTCTGTCCCCACCACTTTATCATGTTAGAAATCAAGGCTGACATCTTCTCCTTGTCAGGTGCTTTCAAGGGCCCCATGCCCATCGTGAAGATGGATGGGACCAATTAGCAGTTATGGTCCATGCAGTTTATGGCCTTGATAAAGTACAATAACAAGGAGCACATTCTGATGCAGCTAGAGCCGGTCGACAAGACCGGGGCGAATGCTTCATGGAAGAAAGATGACACATACATGCGTATCTGGATCTCCAGGACTCTCATTGTGGAGACAACCAATGATATTTTACATCAACCTACTACTAAGATAATGTGGGATATCCTTGCTACAATGTATGGTCATGCAAAGAACGAGACCAATATCCTCCAGTTACAATTTGACACCTTACCACCAAACCGAATGGTCGTCCTCTACACAGCTTCTATTCTTCGCTTCGTAGCATGTTCGAGAAGCTTTACAACTTCATGCTCATCGCGACATCTATTGAGCAACAGATGGCGTACAAGAACACCATGATGGTTGGAGTTTCTCTGGCTTCCCCAGACTCTAAGTATGAGGCAATACACACCCAACTTCTCATGGGTGCAACCATTCCTCCAACAGATGAGGCTTACAACCATCGTAGTCGGATCAAGGTCCCATCCATTGCCACCATCTATCCTGCGATAGAGGAGGTACATCTCAATTCAGAGGATGTAGTGTCATGGCAGAGGAAGTGGACGTTAACGTGGTCCATGCACTTGTCATCGACCCGGTCATCTAGAGGAGACATGCCACCTGAAGCACGACTATCCCGTGTCTGCTCGTGTGACCGAACAGGTTGAGCCAATTGTCACTTCTGCTCTTTCTATTGATCAAAAGTTGGATGATATTGTTTGTCGTTTGAGGGAGATCCTGACTCCTCCTATCACCTTGGCTTGTGCTCTTACAGGTCCTTCCGATGTTGCTGCCACCACTAGAGCCTTTTCCAGCTCTTCAGGAATAGCCTATGCTCTTACCAGTTGGCATAAAGCAGACATGACAGAGCGGATCATGGATTCTGGTGTCACGATCGTCCCCCTAAGATCCGGGTACTCGACAAATCGATTCCACACATATACATTCCACATTAGAAAACACATGATGAACATATAACCAGAAGAAAGTGGCACAAAATACTAGAATTTAAAATTTTCTTTCATATCACAACTTGTCCATCATTACATTCCATTACAATCTAATCCATGTCCACAAAATCATTACATGTATGCATTCAAAAAGTGTATCCCATACATACATTGTACATCGTATCTCTCTCAAAATACTACAAATAAAGAAAAGCAGGAAAAGCTACAAGTAACTGTAGCACAAAAGAACCTGCGTAGTTGTACAAAAATAAATAACTCCAAGCCGCTCACTGTTGCGGCTTCTGCTGAGAACCTGCGGATCCACACATAGGTACGTTATGAGTAAAGTTGCCCAGTACGATATGTAAGAAAATACAACAAGCAAGATATAATTAAAAAGTACGCAAAAGAAACAACTAGGTAAGCCAACCTCACAAGGAGATAATCGTAATCATTATTATTTAATATGGATCAAACAAGTTTCGTTGATAGTCTGTGGTGTGGTCTTGGTCCATGTAAGACTTCCATGTAAGACCTTACATTATGACTCTAAGGCAAGAAGAAGGCCTTACGGTTGGGGTGCCTTAGTAGGCATGCGGTGTGGCACAATGCATCCTAACTAAGTTCCTAACACATCCACTTGGCTTCTCTTATAAGATTGTAGCTCAGATTCCCAAAGCAAAATCCAACCTGCGAATCATCGCAAACCGCCCAAGTCCGCTACCCACGTGTAAGGGTTCACCGTGGCGTAGGGCACGAGTGAGGACACAGATTACTAAGATCATTGATACCATAGCAGAAGTCACCCCAACCATCCCAAACCTCCTTATGCACATGAGATTTGAATGTCAATCCCAACTTCATCAACCACAGTTCTTGGAACTCTCCTCTTAGCACTCCCACTCGAAATACCAACCAATGTGGCCTACACTAGCTAGTACATGAGTGTCAACTTTAAGTGAAAAGTGAAACACTAGACCACCAACCATGACTACTCGGCGCGCTCTCGAAGCACTGGGCTAAAGGCACACAAGTAATGAGGCCGAACACCGTCAGATTGCACCTCGGTATGCCAAGCAACATGTCCTCCAACAGTCGCGGTTACATAGTAGTAGTTGGGATCGCAACCATCTAGGCTTCTACCCGAAGCCCCAAGGGTGCATGCCCCTCTCTTGGCGGCAACTACTTCTCTACCCAATCACCATGACGTCTCATCCATTTATTCGAATCTTACCCGACAATATATTTGAAAGACTCCTATTCCATGAGAGGTTATTTTGTGTAGTGGTCGATCGTAGCGAGCAAAAACTATTATTTTACGAGACCTATATATATATATATTGAAGGTTAATATACTAGCACGATGAAGATTATCTTACAAACACTAAAGTGTTGAGGACACTCAAAGAGAATGTGATGCTTGCGTATAGTTTGAAATACCACTCATTATGACCTCACTCATGTATCCATTGCCACAAACCCTCCACCCCTCTACTCTGGGCTCTTACCCGAATCACAACATCCTGCCATCGACAAATTCTCGGATTGGATCTAGTTTAACTCACTAACTGGCATTTCTAGGTAGAGATCAGTATTGTTGAACGGATTCCACAATCATAAGCTAGATTTTGCTTCCCAAAATTAGAACGGTGAGTACCATTAAAGGATGGGATCATATCTGATGAAGTGCAGTCTATATTGGCTTCCTCTACTGCTTATTGGAACTGATCACTTTTAGATTTAGGCTAATTGGGACTAGGATAACCAAGATTAGACCCAATTGAGGACACCGGGCCCAATTCTAGGGAGGGCCTGGTGTGGCCCTACGGTGGCGCTAAGGGGTCCAGCAGGGCTTCTGGGAGGCACACGGAAGCACTGGGACCCCTGGACAGCAGTGTACAGATGTCCTGAAACTGCTGGGCAGCGGTGCAGTCGACCTCGAAGGGGTTTGGTGGCCGCGCAGCAGCCCAAGATGGAGATGGGGCAGCAGCGCACTGTTCGGGGGAAGGTCCCCCAGCGACACACGTGGTGGAGGAGATGAGGCGGTGGGTGGTAGGACACGGGGTATGAGAACTCCGGTTTAGGTTCGTCGCTCTGATACCATGTGGAGAGAAAATAAAGAGCTTCTTATTCATGAGGTCCTAGGGTTCTCTTATATAGAGGAGAAACCTGTTGGATAAATTACATAAAGAAAACTGAAAGAATACATAAAAAAAACAAAAGGTAGCTAATATCTCAACAATATTCCTTGTTCTTGTGAGGTGTTGATGCTTTTTTTCTTCGTAAGCTTATATTTTGTCATATGCTAGTGAATTTAGCGGAAGTGAACTACCCAACATTTCAGGAATTGCTCAATTTCTTTTGTTCATCTTGTTATGAATCCTAATAGGATAGACATCATATTTTATAGATTAGTTCCTTTTGCATCAGTTGCTTTAAATATAGAAAAAAAGCTCTTCGGAACTAGTGATCTTAAAATAACCCAACTAAATGCCATGACTGAGTATATCCGGGGCGTCTTTTGACGGAAGAAATTTTCCAGTTCGTATTTTAAGATGAACATATTTATAGAATATTTTTTAGGTACACGTGGTATGTAGAATGACAAATTACGTGATAAAGCAAAAATAACCTAGAAAAGCAGAAAATTTTGAGAATGGAACAAGATTGTTCAGCACTCACTGATATAAATCCTAAACGTAAGGCGATGTAATCTGACTTTGTTATTGAGCCCTTGAACTGTCGTAGGAAACAGAGCTGCAAACCAAGAATCCAGATATTACTAATAGTCTAATAGTTTGTCAGCAAACTTAAAAAATGCAACCAAAATGATTGCATATCAAAATAAGCCACCTAAAGGGCATATTGTTCATCCACTGGAAATTTAATAGTTATAACACCTCTGAGAAATCTCTATAACCAATGTTCTCAATTATTTACCTACTTTTTCATCATTGCATTGCCGTGATCATATCCATAGTTATATTGAAATTTGAGCAGAAACTAATTATTACTTGAATCTCTAGTAGGTTGATCACTCTACTGAGCCAAGCTTGGCTAGATGTGTACATTTTGATGTGAATAAATTTATCTTACCATCCAAATTAGTATTTTGCTTCTGCTCCATGGATGAGATGCATTATGGAAAACAAAGGTAGACTGCCTCTTCATTGTCTTCACTTTACTACCTGAAAATTCAAATAGCATGATCACTCATAGATTCAAGCTATGTATAACAAGAACAAAACATTGTTGAGAATTGAATAGAAGGAATAGAGATAAGTTTTCTGCATTAGGCGACATATATAGAGCTTAGAAGTTAAGGACTTTGTTACACCCAAAATCGGAAGGATTCAAATAATTTCAAAACATCAAACCATTTTATCTGCTTTAATTTTGGTTTGTTTTTATATGGCAGTGTTGGTGTTTGTGCCAAATCCATTTTCTCTTGTTAACCCCCCAAGCTGATGTTTTTTGGAAGAAAAGATTAAAACCAAAATGAACGACAGTCGACAGATCCCTTGAACGAAGTCTGTGGTAGTGGTTACTTAATGGTATCAACAAGCTAATATTTAATGAAAATAAATCTGACTCGAAAATGACCTTTGGCTGCATGATTGTGCACATTATCATCTCAACATATTTAGTATGTACATTGAAACATAGGATTAGTAGATAGGTATGTTACACCAAGATCATTACACCACATGATACGAGTGGAAGATATGTCGTGATTAGTTTGCCATTGGTATCAGTAAGAACCTTATATTCTGATTCATTGGAATAGCCCGGGACTATTCTACTTGTCTAGCTGAGATAACAAGGTCTGTGACAGTACAATAAAACACTCCCTTGAGGATGTTGATGATCCAATGAACATGTGAAATCAACATCAGAATAAGACCCAAGAGAAGAATGCAGAATTGACTGAAGCGCAGGGTCATGTCCCCTAGTCCTTTACAGCACCAAAGGACTCATATGATATGAGTCAAGTGATCGTCATTATTAGCTGCAAAGGAGTTATCATGGTATGAGTAGCAAAAATGCAAGGCACTGACAATTTGATGGTAGACTATTGGATCAGGAAATTCATGTCTGTCTTTTGATAACTTGAATTTGCTGCAAGAGTTTGTACAGGTTTACAGTCAGAAACAATGGCAGAATTCAAGATCCTGTATATGCTTTTCAGTTATTTAAGATCAGACCATGTGGTAGACTTTGTACTTCAGTGCCTAATAAATAGGAAAGCTGATTAACATAACAAACTTGGTGTTTATTGGTTAATGCTACCAAGACCCTTTGTATTTTGCATTACAGCTTTTTATGATGATAATTTCTTCAATAGAGAATGTTGAGATTCTTATATCTCTTGTTCTTTATTTATATTTGTTCTCCAGTCTATCTTATGTAATTTTTCCATATAGCTTTTCTTCTATATAAGAGAACTCTAGGGCTATGAGGAACTTTCATTTTTCCCTTTCACATTGTATCAAAGCGACGATCCTAGACCAAAGCATGTACCCTAGAGCCCTACCCCCACCAAAACCCTAGCCCGCACCGCATGCGCCACCTCCGCCCATGCGCCTGTGCTGCTCCATGTGCCCATACAACCTGTGAGTAGCCCACACCACCCGCGCCCCTCCGCCGAAGCCGCGACCTGCTCCCTGCAGCGTCGCCCGTCCTCTTGCGTCGCATCGAGTGCGGCCTGCTTGTGTGCATTGCCGCCCGTAAGGGCTGTGGTCCCTGCCCCCTACACCGCCGCTGCCTGTAGGGTTCCAACATCGTGCCTTTGGGTGCTTAGGGTGTGACGTCATTATCTAAAACACACTAGTTACCCAAAGGAGCTTTTAAAAGAATGGAAGAGGTTGTGTTATAAGTATACACCCACAACCATCTTCCCGTATGTTGGTGTAGGTGCAAGTCTTTCTTGTTGTTGACCCAGTCTTGGAGATAGTTGTCATCATGTCTGACAACAAAGTTGATGTTCCATTCCTAGATGCCTTCAAAAGTTCAACACCCATCGTTAAAATGGATGGAACAAACTATGAACCGTGGGGCATGCGGTTCATGAGTTTAATGCAATGCAATGGCAAGAAGCACATCCTCACGATGGAGGAGCCACGCAACAAGACTGGGACAAATGACTCCTGGGAGGCAGATGATGCATATGCATGTGTGTAGTTATCCGAGACTGTGTCCACAAAGATAGCTAATGATATTTTGAGTCAGCCTACTGCAAAGTCTATGTGGGATATTCTCGCTGCTGCTACATACTCTCCGGCGAAAAATAAGTCGAAGATACTGAAGCTTCAGCACAATATTTTCACATAGAAGTAGAATGGTCGTCCCCTTCATACCCTCTATACTTCTTTGAGGGGTATGTTTGAGAAGCTACATGGGTACATTCCCTTGACTACTACGCCAGAGCAGCTCAAGGCATACAGAGACTCTGTGATGACTGGGGTCTTTCTAGCAGCCCTTGATCCTGAGTACAATGCTGCTCGAGCCTAGATTCTTATTGATGCTACCATACCTCCTATGGAGGAGGCATATCGCAGATTGAGTAGACTATCTATATCCTCTGGTAGTACTTTACAATCTCAGACATCTTCAGCTATGGTTGTGTCTCGTGGTAGGGGAAGCCCTACACATATTGAGGGGGGGGACTAGACGTGGCAGAGGAGGGGGTGGTCGTCCCCGTCAGTCGTGCACCTACTGCCACAGATCATGCCACTATGAGGAAACTTGTTATTCTAAGCATGGGTTTCCTACTTCAGCTTGGGTTGTAGAGAAAACACAACATGTCGGGAGTCCATCACATGTTTTTTATCAGAGATTTGATGAACTTGTGGCACAACTCAGGGAGATTATGCCTACTCCTGGGTTAAAAGCTCTCCTTTAGGATCCTCAGAGGTAGCTGCCTCGACATCGGCATCTACATAAGGTATAGCTTATGCCTTTACTAGTTGTTACAGGGCAAACTTGTCAGAATGGATCATGGATTCAGGAGCATCCCATCATCTCTGTGTTGACAGAGGCTAGTTTAGTGATTTCCATCCGACTTAGCCTGGACGATCTGTTGTGATAGCATATGGAATACACTCTCCCATTACCAGTCAGGGGGAGGTGCAATTGACTCCTGCAATGAGGCTTCTGAATGTCCTTTATGCTCCTGAATTTTCTATGAATTTACTATCAATTAGTCAAATCACCAAGGATTTACATTGTCATGCCATATTTGATCCATCTGCTCTTGTGTTTCAGGATATAATCACGGGTAGGGTGACTGGATCTGGTCGTGAGCAAGGGGATTTCTACAGACTGGTGCAATCTCCTTATGTTGGTGCCTCTTCTCTTCGCACTGGATTTGTTTCTCCTTATATATGGCATCTTTGATTTGGTCATCTTCCTCTGCAAAAAATGTGCCACGTTCTTTCACAGATTTCTCCTTGCTTTACTTTTCAGTGCGAGGCCTGCCTGCTCGGGCAGCATCATCGATCCACTTTCTGGAGTCCTCAGGGCCTGAGTAGTCATAGTCTATTTGAGTTAATTTATTTTGATATCTGGGATCCCAGTCATGTCCCATATCATGATCAGGGACATGTTTTCTCTTGTTGAAGTTGATAAGTTTTCAAGGTTGTCTTGGGTCTTTCTTCTTAAGAACAAGTCTAATGATGATCCTGTTATTCAATCCTTTATTAATGAAATAAGGAACATTTTTTAGCAAAAGTCAAGTTCATACGTTCAGATAATGCACTAGAATTTTGCAGTATTCAACTTTCTCAATTCCTTAGATCTCATGGTATTGCGCATCAGACATTTTGTGCGTATACTTCCCAACAGAATGGGGTAGTTGAACGAACACACCGCCGTCTTTTGGATGTTACCAGGACTCATTCAGAGTTGTGCCCCTCATTCGTACTAGGGGATGCGGTTCTAACTGCTTGCTACCTAGTAAATCATATGTCCTCTTCGATTTTAGGGGAGAAGATCCCTTTCTTGATTGTGTTTCTCGAGACGGATCTTTTCTCACTTATGCCTCGTATTTTCGGTTCAGTTAGATGTCTCCTGGTCTTGACAAGCTCTCTCCCAGAGCCGTCGAATGTGTGTTTGTTGGGTATTCCAAGACCCAAAATGGATATCATTGCTTCGACCCTATTCGACGAAGTGCAGATGTCACATTCTTTGAGTCCATTATGTATTTTTCTCCAACAAGTGACAAGCTCGTTCCTTCAGAGGATGGAGAAGAGGTCTATATGTATGCCTCTATCTCTGTATCTTCACTACACCGTCATTATCGCATTCTACTACACCGCCACCACCGCCACCTCCTCCACCACCACATCCATCACCACCTCCACCTCCACCATCACCTACTTTCTATCCGTAGGTTTACTAGCGACAACCCCGTGCTCATGTGCCTCCCCCATCATCCAGCACGCCCAAGGTATGTTCTGAACATTTGAGTTCTTCTAATGGCACTGGTGATTTGCAAGTACAAATTGAGGTACAGGATATCTTGGATGATACATCTTCTGCGAGCAATGAGGATTTGGACGTACCTATTGTTCTACGGAGGCAGAGGCGGGCATACACTATGCATCCTCTTGCTTCCCATGTTTCCTTGGAACGTCTTTCCAAGGATTTTCAGAGGTTTGTTGTGGGACTATCAGGTGGCATTGCAGAGTAGCCAGTGGCGTCTGGCCATGGAGGAGGAGATGCTCCACCAGGTGCGCCTGTTGTTGCCAGCAAGTGGGTGTTTACTGCGAAACACCAAGCTGGTGGCACTATGGATAGATATAAGGCCAGGTTAGTTGCTCGTGGGTTCAACCAAACCTATGGGTGGATTACCATGACACCTTTTCTCCTATTGCACGTCACTCTACGTTGAGATTCTTATTGATGTTGTTGTGGTATTGACGAACGCAGATTTCACCTCTTTAATAGTCAAGAATTGTTGTATAGGAGGCGAAAAACGGTCGATCAAAAAATACAATCTTTGAATGTTGTGGAATATTTTAACTTGGCAAGTATACCAAGGTCGAACACAGGGATACGAGCTACTTTAATATATTTATCGAATTTGGTCAATTAGATGCATGCGTGAATAGTTTCACATTTAAAGGTCCTCGTGCAGATGCAGAATAAAATGCAAGCAGAGTAATGCAAACAATGATGCATGCATTTTTATTTCATTTTTTTAATGTGATTATAAGGTGATGCATGAGAAAAATGAATGATTAAATGCAAGGGCTATGCATGCAAACGACTGCTACCAATATGCCCTAGAAAGATCACTAAATTGAGCAACATATTATGGTTTGAAATCAGAGTCATTTTGAGCATAACATTACGAGCAAGCTCCTGTTTGATGGCAGGGCATTTGAGCAAGTGACACTATATTCATTAAACAATCATCATATTTAAATTAGTGTCAAATCAAAAAATTAAATAAGCCATTAGATAGATGAAGAAATAAGGAACAAAACAACAATAAAATCATGCAATTTGGATCTACGATGCTCAAATTATGAAAGAAACAATGCAGGGGCATAAATGTAATAAAATTACGAGGAATAAAAGGATAAATAATTACAAATAGGTCCCTGGAGGGACGTATTTGCAATTCAGCAAACCGTCTGGGGCTTTCTGTAATTTTCCATGTAGCACGGGGACCATTTTGTAATTTGAGAAATCTAAGGAGGCATGGTAGCAATTTTTCCAGGTGCGCACGTGAGGTACGCGCGCTTGGATCTCCTCGTCATTCTGGAAAGCCCCGAGGGTAGACCTGCAAATTGCCTAACCCCCCCCCCCCACACACACAGTGCTCGTGAGGAGGCCCGGCTCAGGAGGCAAAGCTGGCTCAGACCACGTGGTTGCGAACGGTGGCTAGGGGATTGGCTCGGGTCGCCCGACCCTAGAGGTTCAGCGTCAGGCTCGGGTGATCTACGTGGCATCGTCTTGACCGTCCGATCCAGATGATCGAACGACGACTGCTTTTCGTGCTCCGTCGTGGGTCGTCGGAGGAGGCTGCTCTCCGACGACCCCTATGGAGCTCTACCGCCATTCATGGCTTCTAGTAAGGATCTTGAGAGCTGCCTGGAAGCTCCACGAAGTTGCTAGGTTGAAAGCGAAGGTGCAGAAGCTCCAGGTGCGAGCTGCTGATGGATGTTCGTCGGAGGCGGAACCGGTGAAGTGAGCTCCGCCCAAATTCCGGCTATTGAACTAAGGATCCTGCAAAAAGGGTTAGTCCAGAATAGCCGAAGCGTGTGAGTGGGTGAGGTGGAGTGGAGTCCCGTGGAAGTGACGGAGCGGGGGACCGGAGCTCCTTCTCCGGCGAGGCGAAGGAGATGGGGGGAGTGGAGTAGGCTGCAGAGAGAGAGGTTGTGTTAAAGGGGCGGCAGGGATGAGAATAATATAGTGGAGGTCGGACGGAGGTCAGTGGTCGGAGATTGGTGTGGAGTGCGGTGAGAAAAATTGGAGAAAAAAGAAAGAAAATAAGTAGAAAAAACTGGCCGGAGCTAGGCGGTTGGCGGAGGAGGCGATCTATACTGAGGGTCGAATCAACCCTCCGGACATCGCTTAACCTAGCCGACCGGTCCAGGGAGCTTAGCTACAGCCAGAGAGGCAGAGCGACACGGTGGGTCATCGTGGGTCGACACCTGGGCCAACAACCATCGTCGCCGGCCAAATTTGCCTCCTCCTGTCACAAGGGGGATAGCAGCTAGGCAGTGGGCCCGTGAATGTTGGACGGATTGACGAGTGGGCGGAGGAGTTTGCTTTATAGGAGATGGACCCCGACAGTTACGTGATGGGGGGTCTTTAACGAAGGTTTGATGGAGGAGGAATAATGAGGGTACGGTAATGGAGGTGGCGCGAGGATGTCGGAGGAACGAGCATCGAGGGGGAGGCGTTAGGATGAGGAGGGGTAGTCGGATGTGGCCTCTATAATTAGAAGGGGGCGGCGAGGTTACAATGGAAACGACTGAAGAGAGGGGGGTTACAGAGGTAGCGGACGAAGATCTAGTCGTTGGATCTCGTGATCCAACGGCCCAGGTGTTGGCATGGTTGGAGGGCTACGATCAAATCCTAAGATCTGAACCAAAGGCTGAGGGGTAGGCGCTAAAGAACGTTTAAGATGGAAAGGTGGGGCTCAATCCAAGGGTGATGGGAGAAGGGGCGACGTGGCGCAAGGAGAGACATAGGATGGCGAGGCAATCGGATGGCTGGGAGTGAGGTGCGAGGGGTGATTTTGATCTCATCTGGTGGTGAGATCCAACGGCTGTGGGCAAAGCGGGAATGGATGGTGGAGATAGAGGCGTTTGGAGGCGATCAGACGGCTCAAGAGGCGTCGGGTGGCGGAAGGAGGAGGGGGCCACGTGGGCGGTCCAGAGGGCGCCACGTGGCCCAATCAGAAATTTAGAAAATAGAAAAACAAAGGAAAATAAAAAAGAAATAGTTAGAGGCAAAATTAGGAAAAAGTCAAAACATGAAAGTTGTAGATCTTGATGAGATCTACAAGTTTCATGTTGGACAAAAAGCCAAAAGAGGTCATTTGTACAAAAGGTATTTTTGAGGGTATTTTTAAAGGGTTAAAAACATTGATTTTTTGTTTTGATATTTTTTGTATATTATTGTTCTTTTAAAGGTTAGGGAAACTATAGACAATTATTTATTCTAATTTTTATGGGTTTTTAATGAGGAGATAATTACAAAGTATATAATAGTAATTAGATACAATAAATGTAGGTTAATTATACATAATATAATACAGGATAATAATGAGGAATTATTGGTGATTTTTAATTGGATTATTTAAGCTAGGGATTAAGAATTGATTTTTAGCATGATGAATATGAGATTCATCATACCCCTATACTTAAACTATGCTCGTCCTCGAGCATCTAAAGAATAAAGGAGTCAGATTAATTCATGACAGTGCAAATGAAGATTTTCAAGGCTCAATTTTTCGAAGACCCTCAATTTAAGCGACCCTAAATTCTGGACTCAACCATGCTCTATTCCGAAGGAATCCAACTTCTCTAATTATCAGACTCTCTTTTTGTACCTATAATATAAGGATATGAAATTTGTGTACTGCATTCATGAGAGTCGAGTCGAGGCATCACTCGAAGTTCCAGTCCAAGAGACTCTCCTCTAGACCTCATCCTCAACCCTAGGGAATAAGTCTTTTCTTGCTCCAGTTAACCGTCTCATTAGTTTTTCAGACTTGAAATGTAGATGGACGGCCATATGATGGAATAGGATTGTGTCTATTTTTCTCTCCCTTACATTGGAACAAGGGGCTTCTCGAGTGCCTTATTACTCAACACATGTAGATTTTTAGCTTGTTGATCAATGTGTCCGTGAAGAGAGTTCGGAGTCGTCTGCATTTGTTTTTCTGGGAGTTCACCGGGGTGTCTTTTTTTAGTATCTAAGATACCTTCGACACCAAGACTTGTATCACTATACGATGCAGAGCCTTTTTATGGTGTCAGTCCGACTCCTTGGTCCTAATTAGCGCTTCGTCCAAGTGGTCACTTTGAAAATGGTTGGGAGCGCTCGCCTTTGGTAGAAGCCCTTTTGTAATTTGACTTTGAAGGATAAAGCTTTTCTTTGAGAGAACTTCTCTCTATTTTTAGTTCATTTGTTTGGCTAGCTCCATTGCTTTTACCAAAAGTTGGTTCACACTGATCAACAATTAAATTAAGTTTCATCACACCCTGGCACATAGGTAAATATCAAAGAGATAGCATATGAACTTGTTCACATACTAGCTACGATTTTGCTGACACTTAGGTTTCTTGAAGCCTTCATTAACTTTATCCCATCCTCGAACATCATTAGATCGGGTCTAAAAGTCAAATCACCAGTCCTATTTCCTCAAGTGATAACTCAACTCATCTCATCAATCATGCAGTTGTGAAAGTGATGTGCTGATCATATTCTTTAAAAGGTAGAGATGAAGAGTGCAATATAACGCTCAAATCTTTCAAATTAGGGAAGCGTGGATTATTAAGTTCAAAAACCCTAATAATTAAGGCATGTTAACTCAGATTCTCAAGATCACAGAAATCAAGTGTCTTAAAAAATCCTCAAGCCTTGAGTGAATGTAGATGTGTCGGGAATACACCAACTCCTTGGTTGATTTTTTTGTTTTATTTTTGTTTTTACAATTTTTATGGATTTTAATTTCCATTTTTTAATTCTTTTGAGAGACAATGACTGGGTCAGACTCATATGAGTAGTTGCATCTACTTTCAGCCAGTGTGGGTGTAAGTACGGGCCGTTAGAAAGACTCATGTTCCTTAAGGACGGATCCATATACAATGTCCTCTAAACCACCCACTCTGCTAAGGGAGACCGAAGTTCCCTCACTGAAAAGTAGCTACTCATTTTTAAGCCTAGTAGTCAACGTCTCAATCAAAGAAAAGTTTTTAATTTTTCAATTTTTTATGGAGTTTTTGAAAAAGGTTTTATTTATAGCAAGTTAATCCCTCAATTTTTAAGAAAACTTTTTTACAGGATTTTTTACAAAACTCAGTTCACAGGTTTACTTAAGCCAACCCGAAAAAGAATTTTCAAAAGTTTAAAAATATACAAACTATGACTAAATTAGATATACAGTAATATACGATATACCCCTCTATACTTAACTTTTGCTATGTCCTCATAGCACAAGTGATATGAAGCCATGGCTCAGTTAAATATAGGGTGATATATCGAAACTGAGGAGAAGGGTCCCTCTATACTTAGGTCAAAAATTGACCTAAGTATAAGAAGACTCAGAGAGGGAGGGATGAATGAGTCAGGTCCCCCCTATAGTTAGGCTAAAAATAGCCTAAGTAAAGGGTCTGAGTTTGGGGGGGGGGGGGGGGATCTGGTTAGGAGGAGCAACTACACAGAGATATAGGTGATGAGGGGGAGAAGTGTAATTTCACGGATGGGGATGTAGTAGTCAGAGGGGTGATTTTTTTTACAGATGATTCTGAGGAGGATGAGAGGGGGGGTTGTGCATTGTGTGAAATATACAGAGAAGGTGAGGTGACGTGGGGGCGTGAGGGTATATGTGCAAGTGTGTATGAGGGGGAGGGGTAGATCATCTAGTGATCTACTTTTTTTCCTTTTTTCCCTTTTTTCTTTTTCTTTTTTTACATCATGTGAGCCCTCTCATGAGGACCGCTAAAAATGCACATGCAACACAAAATTTTTTATAACACGCAAACGCAAGTAGTGCTGACTAAAATTCATATAATTCTCCGTCAAATCTTTTGCGGCCTTCTCAGCAGGAGCTCCCAACTCCACGCCTCCATGGAGATCAAGCGTCCTCGATCTTCATGAGTCCTGCCACAAAAGAGAAATGTTAGAAAAATAACAAGGAAAATAATTAACAGAAAATGGTGCAAAAATGCATGAAGAGAAGACATGTAAATCTTGAAAATATTCAACAAAAATATAACAAAATTCGATGAATAAATAATGGTGAGTTGTGTCCCCGACAACGGTGCCATTTGATGAATGCAGATTTCGCCTCTTTAATAGTTGAGAATTATAGTATAGGAGGAGAAAGACGGTCGATCAAAAACCACAATCTTTGAATGTTGTAGAATATTTTAACTTGGCAAGTATACCAAGGTCGAATACAGGGACACAAGCAGCTTTAATATATTTATCGAATTTTGGTCAATTAGATGCATGCGTGAATAGTTTCTCATTTAAAGGTCCTCGTGCAGATGCAGAATAAAATGCATGCAGAGTAATGCAAACAATGATGCATGCATTTTTATTTCATTTTTTAATACGATTATAAGATGATGCGTGAGAAAAATGAATGATTAAATGCAAGGGTTATGCATGCAAACGACTACTACCAATATGCCCTAGAAAGATCACTAAATTGAGCAACATATTATGGTTTGAAATCAGAGTCATTTTGAGCATAACATTACGAGCAAGCTCCTGTTTGATGGCAAGGCATTTGAGCAAGTGATACTATATTCATTAAAAATTCATCATATTTAAATTAGTGCTAAATCAAAAAGTTAACCCATTAGATAGATGAGGAAATAAGGAACAAAACAACACTAAAATCATGCAATTTGGATCTACAATGCTCAAGTTATGAAAAAAACAATGCAGGGGCATAAATGTAATAAAATTACGAGAAATAAAAGGATAAATAATTACAAATAGGTCCCTGGAGGGACCTATTTGCAATTCAGCAAAATCATCTAGGGCCCTCAGTAATTTTCCATGTAAACGCGGGAACCATTTTGTAATTTGAGAAATCCGGGGAGGCATGGTAGCATTTTTTCTAGGCGCACACGTGAGGCGTGTGCCTGGATCTCCTTGTTATTCTGGAAAGCCCTGGGGGTGGACCTGCAAATTGCCCAGACCCCCCCACACACGGTGCTCGTGAGGAGGCCAGGCTCGGGAAGTAAAGCTGGGGCCACGTGGCTGCGAACGGTGGCTTGGGGATTGGTTCGGGTCGCCCGACCCTAGAGGTTCAGCGTCAGGCTCGGGTGATCTACGTGGCATCGTCATGATCGTCCGATCCAGATGATCGAACGGTGACTGCTTTTCGTGCTTCGTCGCAGGTCGCAGGAGGAGGCTGCGCTCTGGTGACCCTCATGGAGCTCCACTGCATGGCTTCTGGTAAGGATCTTGAGAGCTACCTAGAAGCTCTGCGAAGCTGCTGAAGGCGAAGGCGCAGAAGCTCCAGGTGTGAGCTTCCGATGGATGCTCGTCGGAGGCAGAGGCGGTGAAGTGAGCTCTGCCCTAATTCTGGCTATTCAACTGTAGGATTCTGCAAAAGGGATTAGTCCAGAATAGCCGAAGCGTGCGTGAGTGGGTGAGGTGGAGTGGGGTCCCGTGGAGGTGACGGAGCGGGAGACCGGAGCTCCTTCTCTGGCGAGGCGAAGAAGGAGATGAGGCGGAGTGGAGTAGGCTGCGGCGAGAGAGAGGTTGTATTGAAGGGTCGGCAAGGATGAGAATGATATAGCGGAGGTCGGATGAAGGTCAGTGGTCGGAGATTGGTGTGGAGTGCAGTGAGAAAAATCAAAGAAAAAGTAAAGAAAATAAGTAAAAAACCTGGCCGGAGCTAGGTGGTTGCCAGAGGAGGCGGTCTATGCTGAGGGTCGAATCGACCCTCCGATCATCGCTCAACCTAGCCGACCGGTCCAGGGAGCTTAGCTACCGCCGGAGAGTTGGAGCGACATGGTGGGTCACCGTGGGTTGACACATGGGCCAACGACCATCGTCGCCGGCCAAATTCGCCTCCTCTTGTCACAAGGAGGGGATGACAGCTAGGCAGTGGGCCCGTGAATGGTGGACAGATTGGCGAGTGGGTGGAGGAGTTTGCTTTATAGGAGGTGGAGCCCGACGGTTACGTGGTAGGGGGGAGGGTCTTTAACGAAGGCTTGATGGCGGAGGAATAATAAGGTTGCGGTGATGGAGGTGGGGCGAGGATGTCGGAGGAAAGGGCGTCGAGGGGGAGGCATTAGGACGAGGAGGGGTAGTCGGATGCGGCCGCTATAATTGGAAGGGTGTGGTGAGGTTACAATTGAAACGAATGAAGGGGGGGTTACGGAGGTAGGGGACGAAGATCTAGCCGTTGGATCCCGCGATCCAACGGCCCAGGTGTTGGCGAAGTTGGAGGGCTATAATTAGATCCTAATATCTGATCCAAAGGCTGAGGGGTAGGTGCTAAAGAACGGTTAAGATGGAAAGGTGGGGCTCGATCCAAGGGTGATGGGAGAAGGGGCGACGTGGCGCAAGGAGAAACGTAGGATGGTGAGGCAATCAGGTGGCTGGGAGCGAGGCGCGAGGGGACGATTCTGATCTCATCTGGTGGTGATATCCAACGGTTGTGGGCGAAGCGGGAATGGATGGTGGAGATAGAGGCGTTTGGAGGCGATCAGACAACTCAGGAGGGGTCGGGTGGCGGAAGGAGGAGGGGGCCACATGGGCAGCCCAGAGGGCGCCACGTGGCCCAATCAGAAATTCAGAAAATAGAAAAAAGGAAAATAAAAAAGAAATAGTTAGAGGCAAAATTAAGAAAAACTCAAAACATGAAAGTTGTAGATCTTGATGAGATCTACAAGTTTCAAGTTGGACAAAAGGCCAAAAGAGGTCATTTGTACAAAAGGTATTTTTGGGGGTATTGTTAAAGGGTTAAAAACACCGATTTTTGATTTTAATATTTTTTTGTATATTATAGTTCTTTTAAAGGATTGGGAAACTATAGACAATTATTTATCCCAATTTTTATGGGATTTTAATGAGGAGATAATTACAAAGTATATAATAGTAATTAAATACAATAATTGTAGGTTAATTATACACAATATAATACAGGATAATAATGAGGAATTATTGGTGATTTTTATTGGATTATTTAAGTTAGGGATTAAGAATTGATTTTTAGCATGATGAATACAAGATTCATCAGATACGTGACTGGTTGCTTTTCTAATTAGATGTGAAGAATGCATTCTTGTATGGCGATCTGCAGGAGGATGTTTACATGCAACAACCACCAGGGTTTGTTGTTGAGGGGGAGTCCAGTAGGGTTTACCGACTACACAAGGTCATATATGGCCTTAAGTAGAGTCTGAGGGCTTGGTTTCAGAAGTTCTCAGAGTTGATTGAACAGAAGGGGTTTGTCAGATCTACTGCAGATCATTCTCTTTTTATTAAGAGAACTCAGAGAAGGTACCGTTGTCATTCTAGTTTATGTTGACGAGATCATTATTACTGGCAGCGATTAACATGACATTCAGACAGCTAAGGATTTCCTTAGACAACAGTTTGTGACCAAGGACCTTGGCACACTACGTTACTTCCTCGGCTTAGAGTTTGCACGAAATCAGAAAGGTATGGTTATGATGCAAAGGAAGTATGTTACTGACCTTCTATCTGAGACATGCATGACAGGATGCAGACCTGCCACTACACCAATGGATCGTAATGCTAGGCTCTATGATGATGACTCTGAAGAGGTGAATAAAAGAAGATACAGAGAGCTGGTAGGGAAGTTGTTATATGTTACTATTACCAGACCTGATATATCATTTGTTGTGAGCATATTCAACCAGTTTATGGAGCAGCCCAGACAGGTTCACATAGATGCAGTTTGCATGATTTTGAGATATTTGAAATCTTCTCCAGGTGCAAGTCTTCTTTTCAGAAGAGTTACGTCTCTAACAGTTTCTGGATGTGCAGATGTGAATTATGTTGGGTGTCCCAAGGATAGGAAGTCCACCTCAGGTTTCACTGTATTTGTTCGTAGCTCACTAGTTTCATGGAAAAGTAAGAAACAAACAGTCGTTGCTCGATCCAGTGCTGAATCCGAATATAGGACTATGGCCCAAGGGAGTACAAGAATGATGTGGGTCAAGTCTGTCTTGACTGACCTAACTATTGAGGTACCTCTTCCTATGCACCTCAAATGTGTTAATCAAGCATTACTATTGATGGCTAACAATCCAGCCTTTCATGAGAGAACAAAACACATTGAAGTAGATTGTCACTATACTCGTGATTTGATCCAAAATGAGCTTATTTTCACTTCTCATGTTGCTTCAGGCGATCAAATCAAATTGCAGACATGTTTACCAAAGCTCTTGCGAGGGGTCATTTTCACCGTTGTTGTTCCAAGTTGAACATGATAGACATATATGCTCTAGCTTAAAGGGGAGTGTTGAGATTCTTATATCTCTTGGTCGAGAAAAATTCCTAAGAGACGTAGTTAGAAAACAATATTCTTCTACTACTACTACAACAACAACAAAGCCTTTTCCCTCAATTAAGTAGGGTCGGCTACATGGATTCTTCGCCTCCATTCAGATCTATTTTGGGTCAATACCGAGCTTATATCCATAAACCTGAGATCCTTTCGTATAGTTTCTCCCACTAAGCCGAATTTTTTTTTCTTTGATTAGTGTACGCATATCGCAGTTATTATATGCACTATAGTAAAGCGCATGTATTCTATGCGCTTTAGTTTAGCGCAGACTTTCTGTGCGCCTTTTACCTATAGCGCAGGGAATAGCTGCGATATAGTCTGCTACTCGACCAAAAAAAATAAAGAGAAGCGAAAGCTGGGACAGAACAGAACCACAACATTGAGAATTGAATTCACTAAACTTCTTCATGCATAAGATATGTACAAAATTCGAAGATTGTTTGAATAGATGTCCATAGGTAGTCTTCATTGCATCCGAAATGAGTACATGAGGGGTACAATACAAAAAAGTAAGACTACATTGTCAAATTTTGTTTACATTACATATTTATCTCGTCCTCCTCCTTTGATATGTTGTCCTTCCAAATCTAAGATCAATCCCTTGCAACTGAGAACTTCCAATGCCTTCTTCCTCTTCGAAGGTGGGCGCAGGTGGCGGTATCAATGCAGCATACGCATGTTGAGCTTCTTCACCTCTTATGTTCCTTGCAGAAGCTTGTGGAGTTGACATCTCGTTGGTTCGAGGTTCAACAGACGGTGTGACAAACTGTGTCTCTAAAACAAAGTCAGGAACCTCATCCATATCCTGGTGTCCCTCCTCCAAGTTGATGCCATGTGCAAAATCTTGTTGTTGTGCCCTAGCCCGGCCTCTTCCTCTGCCACGTCCTCTTCCTCTATCTTGGATATCCTCCTGTTGCGTGTACTCCTCGTTCAAGATCATAGCATCTACAAATTGAGTTGCTAATGAACGCTCCATCTCGGACTTGGTCTCTTGTGCTATGTCTCTATACTAGTAGTGGCCAGGATCTCTTCCTCCTAATTCCATAACAAGATCCCATCTTTGCATCTAAAAATTTGAAATAAATGTGAATTTACATAATTACGAAACATATTTGGATTATGTATACTTACATTGTAGGCGAGGATTGCACCTAATCTCCCCGCGTATCTTCTGGTGATCCGGAGATACCAATCCATGTAATCCGAAGTTGTGCTAACCCTAATGGATTGGTCTATGTGGAGAACTCTATCGTGTCGAGACATCCAAGCATTGATGTGGTCAACATGCTTTTCTCTCCAATCTACATCCACCTTACCCCGCAGATCGATCGCATGTAACACCTCATCAGTGTCGCAGGGAGTTGGAATACTCTGGCATCCACCGAATTGGCGTACGACACGGTCGGGAAAGTAGTATTCGACCACGTGGAAGTAAATAAGAGGTACGCGTGACGTCCAAACATGCTGACCATCGAAGCAGTACTGTGGAAGACCTTCCAAGATGTCACTCCCATACGACATCCACAAAACCTGCACATACCAAAATTCAATTACTCCATGGATAATTGAAAACATTAAAATTCCAAAAATTTATATCTGCTCTGGCGATTGCATATCAAATGCATCACGATATAGCCGAACAACGTGTGTTGGTTGCCGTCTATTCTCAAAGTCCACCCTCCACCGAACACCTAATGGTCGCCCATGCCATTGGGGTCTCAATCTAATAACAGGGGCTATATGGGGAAAGTGCTCCCACGCCCACAGCTCTAAAAGGATAACAGAACCCCCTATCTCAGTTCCCATGTCTGCAGTGTAACAAAGATGCATGTACAAGTAAGCCAACGTGGCAGATCCCCAGCTGAAAGTACCAGTAACATCAAGATCGGATAAAAGCGGTAAAGTTATAATAGGTATCAACGATCCGCTCTTGTCCGTGAATAAGATACCACCAAGGAGCTGCGGGATGTACGCCCTGGCATGACGTATCAATGTCACCTCATCTGCATGGGCAGGCACATGTGCAAATGACTGATACAACCAACTCACTAGCACCCTCGAGCCTTGGATCTCGTTCTCCAATGGGCGAACCCCAAGTAACTGTTCGCAAACATCAACCCATTTCCCTATAGTCGATGTGGCACCGGTCACTGTCATGCCATGTACTCGCAATCCCATCAACACAGCTACATCCTGAAGTGTAATCGTCATCTCCCTGTTGGCCATATGAAAAGTATGTGTTTCCGGCCTCCATCGCTCCACCAAGGTAGTAATAAGATGCCAGTCTAGGGCAATGAACTCCAACTCAGTAACTCCTCCAAAACCTGTCTGCACAACAAATGGCCGGATCCGCTCATCCAGTGGTATATAAGAGTAAACCTTTAACTGGTGCTCCCAAGTGTACCACTCACCTATATAAGAGTCCACTGCAGAACGTCTTTGCGACATAACAGCCATTGCATGCGAACAAGGAATCCGATAGGTTTGCCATTTCTGGCATGTGCATGTACCTTTGCTTATCAAAACCGTATATTTTTTGCGTCCTTTCATGTCGTACTGTGTACGCCTAGCACCTGTAACAACCTCAAAGAGTAAATCAGGAGCACATTGTATTTGGGTGACCTTGTGCCCATTTGCAAACGAACTCCATGCTTGTATTTTTGCAGCAGCCCATGTGGTGTATTTCTTCCCATTAGCAATGGTGGCGGCAGCTTCATCTCTGCGTTTATTGAAATACAAAATGCAATTGTAGAATGTTTTTTCAATAAGTGCTAAAATGGGCAAACAACGTGTGTCCTTTAGTACAACATTGTAACTCTCACTGAGATTGGTGGTTGATTGACCGAACCTAAAACCACCATCGTAAGCCAAAGTCCACTACTCTTTTGGACAATCATGAGTTTCAAACCATCTACTTGCATCTCTATTCCATTCTCTTAATTTTCTCATGAAGTACGTAAATTTCTTAGAGGATGTCTGTAAGGCAGCTGCAGTCACAATATTTTTCATGGACCCGTTCTTAAATACAGTGTTGAAATTACTAGCCACATGTCGCGAACAAAAATGCCAATGTGTAAATGGTGGCAGTAAGTCAACATCAACATCATTCATTGCAGACTTTATACCTGGATGGCGATCTGAAATAATGCAAATGGGACCTGGATGCATCCCAATAACCTTGATACGCAATAGCGAAAGAAACCACTTCCAACTTGGCATAGATTCCTTGTCCACAATGGCAAAGGCAAGTGGGACAATATGGTTATCACCATCAATCCCACATGCAATCAGTAATTTTTGTGTATACTTTCCTTACAAGTGTGTACCGTCTATGCTGATCAGAGGCCTACAATACTTGAACGCTTCAATACATGGACCAAACGCCCAAAAACATTGCTGAAATCTACGACAATGTGGCTTCCTTGGACAAGGATGCTTCGTATGCGAAATAGCAATTTCTGTCCCTGGAATGGCAGCCTTCAAAGCATGTAAAAGATGTGGCATTTCCGAATAGGATTTCTTCCATTCACCATAAATGATTGCAATCGCCTTTCGTCTCGCATCCCACACCCTTTTCTTTGTAACCAAGTACTTGTACACCTTGTTGATATGGGTCCTCAGAGTTGAAACTGAAACAATTGGGTTGTCCTTCACAAAGTCAAGAACTTCTCGTGCCATGAAATTGCAGTCAAGTTGGGGATGATCTTGACCTATAGACGGATTGATGTATGAATGTGGATCGCCAAGCTTGGATATTACCCACATCCCATTGAATCTACGGTAGTGACCACGTAAAAACCACTTGCATCCATTGGAATCCATCGTGCACGAGATGGACCAAACCAATGTGGTGGATTCCTTAACAGTGAAGTTGTAATGGGAGAAAATGTGGTACCTTTTCACACAAAAAATAAGGTCATCTTTCGTTTTGAAAGTGTGACCCTTTCGTAGTTCATCATTAATGCTGTCAATGGCACTTTCCTTTCGAAAATTATCTTCGAAATTTGCGAGGCCGTCACCGCCTAAAACATTAAAGAAGGGTATTGAAGAGACAATTTGAGAACCATTTGTTACATCATGCCCGACATCTTCAACTTCCTCAGTTTCATTCTCTATCTCATCATCAGTGACCTCTGGAGGACAGTCATTCAGAACGCGATCCACTTCCCTCATCAAAGCCTCGCTAATAAATGTACTCTCATCATTGTGTGCCAGAATAGGTGCCTCGTCGTTAGATAGATCTGGAAATGTGGGCGCACTGTGATGTTCAAAGACGCGTTGTTCGGTTCCAAATTCAATCAAAGATGCATCTACTACCATCTCTACGGGAGACGACTTTGCATATGTCTGAGCGTAAAGGAAAACATTCTCTACATCATCATCATCTGTAATGGACGTCATCATTGAATCATTTCCAATGCGCTGCGATATCTTGACGTTGTAAGTGCTCCTATCCAACGAAAATTTCTTACAAACCAAATCCAACAACTCTTCATAGGACATGGATTTTCTCAATCCCAGACCTCGCTTGACAGTACTAGTGGAGTCTTCATTATTACTCTTCAACTCAAATACGCAAAATATGGAATCCATTGACCTCCTAGAAATTATATTCACATGGTCTTAGGTCATACAAAAGCACAATGTCCAACTACAAAATGATGGAGCATAATAGATAAAGAAGCCTAATTACATAATGTCAAAACCATTACTCTTGTAAGGCAATGGCGGCAGCGGCGGAGGGGAAGAACTTCGGCAGCGGCGCCGGAGAGGAGGCTGGGCGGAGGTAGCGGGGAGGCAGCGGCAGCAGCGACAGAGAGGAGACTTGACAGCGGTGCGAGGACGCCTCTGGCAGCCGCAGTAGCGGCGACGAGGCTTGGCGTAGGCGGGGAGGATGGCGGGCGGCGGAGGAGACTCGCGCGGTGTTCACTGCAGAGAGCGAACGGAGGGTTCTTTCAGCGCAAGTGACCCTTCGTTCGCTCTCTGTCTTTTATTTTTCGTACAGGGCATATCGCAGGGATTCAGTGCGCTAATGTTGAAAACGCATGCTTTTTATGCGCTATAGGGCAACGCATACAATAGCTGCGCTATTCCATAGCGCATACATTATATGCGATATATCCACGCTAAACACAGAAAAAAAATTGGTGGCTTATTTGGAGAATTTTTTTTTCTACCAACGTTACTAAGGAATTTGCCTCTCTCTTGGTCTTTATTTATATTTGTTTATTTCTCCAGTCTATCTTATGTAATTTCCCATAGAGCTTTTCTCCTATATAAGAGAGCTCTAGGGCTATGAGGAATACAAATTTCATTTATCCCTTCCACATAGAGTATCATATAAACACTAACATTATCTTCTGCAAATGTAAGTTAGGAGGTATCATTTTTTTATTAATGCGAACATAACGAACTCATCCATGGCCAGTCCGAAGTCTGGGTAAATGAGGAGGGTTGCGTGAGGTAACTAATAACCAACGTAAAACAATCATAGGAAAATTCCTAAATAGTGTTCTCAAGAACATTATTTAGGAATTTGCCTCAAGGTCTTCAGATCTTTTCAACATGGATTTAAAAAAACAATTGCATTTTGTTGGGGTGTTCCCTATTAATACACGTTGTATAGCCCGAAAGCAATGAGAAGTTAGCAAGGGTCGCTATATCGTTACCTGGATGTAGTTCAAAATTTGCAAAGGTTTTCGCATGAGGAACACATGCGAGTAAATAAGCTAGTTCTATTGCATCGCCGCTGGATGCAGTCCAAAATTTGTAAGAGATTGCATGATAGATGGATGCAAGTAAAGAAGTTAGTCTGAAAGAGGTCGCAAAAGAAGTTGTGGATAGGTAGTTGGAATATTGGCACATTGACGAGCAAATCGATGGAGATAGTAGATACGATGGAAAGAATAAAAATTCAGATACTATGTTTCTAGGAGACAAAATGGGTTGGAGAGACAGTAAGGGAGATTGAGAAGACATGCTTTAAATTATAGCATTCAGGTAAAGAGAAGGGTAGATATGGTGTTGGAGTGATTGTTCATAAGGTTTTGGAGGATAGCGTGGTTGAGGTGCAAAGATTTGGGGTTCAAATTATTTTGCTAAAATTGGTGCTTGAAGAAGAAATTCTGAATATCATCTCAGTTTATGCAATCCAAATTGGTTTAGAGGAAAGGATTAAGCACGTCTTTTGGGAGGATTTGGATAAGATTATGCAAGAAATCCGACAAAGAGAGATGATTTGCCTAGATGGAGATCTTACTGGACATGTGGGAAAGGATGCTTCTAGGTATGCTCGTGTTCATGGAGGCCATGACTTCGGGGATAGAAATGAAGAGGAAAAAATCATTCTAGATGTTGTAATGTCTTATGACCTTTTCACAGCAAACACTCTCTTCAAGGAGGAGCATTCGATTACTTATAAGAGTGGCTCGCCTAAAACACAGTTAGAGTACTTTGCTATGAGGAGAAGAGATTTGTTATGTTGCAAATATTGTAAAGTAATACCAGGAAAGAGTTTAACATCTCGACATGGCTTGATAGTCATGGATGTGAAAAAAAGGGCCGGTAAGGAAAAGGATGGTTTCCAAGATCATTAGATTTAGATGGTGGAATCTTCAATTAAAGAAATCAAGCTTCAAAGAGAAGATTTTAGGAGACTTATCTTGGGACTGTAACAACTGTGCAAACTAGATGTGGGATGCGGTAGCATCTTGTATCTGAAGGGTAGACAAAGAGATGCTAGGTGAGTCTAAAGGAGGAGTTCCATACCAAAAGGAGGCATGGTGGTGGAGTAAAGAGGTGCAAGAGAAGCTTAAAATTAAAATAGCTTGCTTTAAAGTTATGTATAAGGATAGAATAGAGGAAACTATTACAAACTATAAAATAGAAAAGAAGGAAGCAAAGAAGGTTAGAAGTAAAGCTAAGTTAAAAGCATATGAAGTTTTGTACAAAAACCTTGACTCTAAAGAGGGTCAGAAGGATATATTTAGATTGGCCAAAACAAGAGAAAGAAAGACCTAAGATTTTTCTTAAATGAGATGCATTAAGGATGAGGAAGGGCGTGTGCGTGTTATTCAAAAGGTTATAGAGACAAGGTGGAAGTAGTATTTCAATAATCTTTTCATTGGGGAAGGGAAAAAAGAAATCACTTTGGGAGATTTAGCTAGGAGTGCAAGTTACCTGAATCGTGCATGCTATAAATGAATACAAAGAAAGGAAGTAGATGAGGCTTTGAAGGTTATGAAACCTAGGAAATCTATAGGACTTGATGACATTCCTATAGAAATATGATGAATTCTAGGAGGAAACGTATTGACTTGGCTTACAAATTTATTCAATGTTATTTCGCAAAAGCAAGAAAATTGCTGAAGAATGGAGGAGAAGCATCATGGTGCGTCTTATAAGAATAAAGAAGACATTCAAAATTGTTTAAATTACAAATGTATCAAATTGATGGATCATACTTTTAAAATATGGGAACATGTGATCGAAAGAATGTTGAGGCAGCTTTCCAAAGTATCAAGAAATCAATTCAAATTCATGTTAAGTCACTCAACTATTGAAGTTATTCAGTTGTTGAGGACAATGGAGATTATAGATCTAAAAAGAAGAGACTCCATATTATTTTTATTGATTTAGAGAAGGCTTATGATTCAGTTCCACAAGAGATCTTGTGAAGAGTTTTGGAGAAGAAAGAAGTATTTGTCCTATACATTAACATTATGATTATAAAGAATATGTATAATGGGGCTAAGGATCTAGTCTGAGAAGACAGACTATTTTAATATTAGCATAGATCTGCATTAAGTTTCAGCTTTGAGTCCATTCCTTTTCACTTTGTTTATGGAGGAATTGACTAGTCATATTCAGGATGAGATACCTTGGTGTATGTTGTTCACCGATAACACTATGTTGGTTGATGAGGTCGGAGATGGAGTAAATGAGAAGCTTGAGGTCCGGAGACATGCCTTAAAGACTAAGGGTTTTCATGTAAGTAGGGCTAAGACTGAATATATGGAGTACGCATTTGATGTAAGCAGTAGTGAAGGAACCGAGGTGAGATTGGAGATGGTAACATTCAAAAGAAAGATTCTTTTAGATAGTTGGGATTTATTTTGTAAAATGATGGGGAAATCGATGGAGATGTCACTCACAGAAAAAATACAAATTGGCTAGTGGAGAGGAGCCTATACTATTCTATGTGATAAAAAATTCCTTTGAAAATCAAAGGTAAGTATTAAAAAGCAGCCACGAGACATGATATGCTCTATGGATATGAATGTTGTCTTGTGAATCATAAACAAATGCAAAGAATGAGATTAACAAAACTTAATGTTAAGGTAGATGTGTAGTCATACACGAAAAGATCAGATTCGGAATGATGCGATCAGAAAGAAGGTTGGTTTAGCTCCGATAGAGGATAATATGAGAAAATGGCTTAAGATGGTTTGACCATTTGTAAAGGAGGCCAGCCGATGCACTGGTTAGAACATGCAAGATTTGAGATGTTGAGCCGACTAAGAGAGGGAAAGAAAGGCCCTAGAAGTGTTGGAATGAGACTATCATATCATAGTTATTTGGATCTAACCCTAGAAGTGTTGGAATGAGACTATCAGATCATAGTTATTTGGATCTAAGTCCGAAAACGACCCAAGATATATCTGAATGGAGGTAAAGAATCCATGTAGCCAACCTTACTTAATGCAGGAAAAGGCTTTGTTGTTGTTGTAATGTAATCTGACATGGTTAGAAACATGCTTAAGTAACTGATGCATGCGTAGGGTACTTTAGGCCATGCTTGGGTTTATGTAAGCGACATAAATAGTTGGGCCTAGACTAATCAATAAGACATAGTGGTTGAGTCATCTAAACCTCTTTATTCAGATATGAGATCAATATGCAGAAATGCATTGTTAATGTCAATAGTGAAGAAATCGGTTGAAAGTAGCCGAAATAGTCAAGATCCTCTGAATTGTAGTACATCTCATTAAAGGTTTAAAAGTTCCAGTAAAATTGATGACTTCTCTTTGATGGAAGCTTTTGCTAATAGATGAGATTTACAATGTTTTGGGGAAGTCATTGGATGTTTGCTGGATGTGGGAGACCCCATTTACATCATATGAAATTACAACTCTACAAGTGATCATATACCTGTGGAGATAAGGGCATTGAATTCTTCATTGATGGCTTTTCTTTATTGAAGACTTTTTTTGGGCAAAAAAGGGGGAGCATACAAAGATGTATATCCCTAATTTATTAATTTAAAGGAAATAGAAAAACACTACAATAACCAAATACTCAAAGCGAGAAATGGCACGACAAATGACACTTTCTACCGCCTCCTTTAAATCGACTAAATCAAACAAAACTCATTTAGGCATTGTGCTTCTCCGTGGGGTTGGGACCGCTCCTACTATTTACATAATGGTTATTTGAAGCAAGAATTTGCTAGCCAAATCCTCATCTTGTGCAGTGTGTTGTCCATCTACAATCGTCGCCCTAAACCCTATTTAGATCTCGAAAGGGCATTCAAAGTACTGCTTCATATATTAGGCGCATGGGCACAAAGCTTTGATCCGGTCGAACAATAATCCATAGAGTTTTCTCCCTGAGAAAATTCATATGAAATGTACATCTACAACTTAATTCACGGTAACCTATGATGAACCTTTCGTTTTATTAAGTACCAACACTTGATATTTGAGAGTGCCTCTTCAAGACTTAAGGTGCGGCTTTTCGTGAGACTTTTCCTAACTATAAGGGTAAAGACAAATCCGTCCCTTCACTTGAAGAGGTGTCTTACCTAGAGTCACGGAATAAGAATACGGACGAATTTTCCTCTTTTTCTCCCCGATCATTTAAGTTAGAGGCTACTCCCAGTGTTCAATGCGATGAATTCTCAATCATCAGCACTGAATGCAGGTTGATGGTTTGCATCCATCGTTGTTGTACGTCCCTACAGCCATGCTACTCCGTTGTAGGTGGAGGCAGAGGATGTACCTCCTCTACACAAACCTAGAATGTTGCCCTCCCCGCCTTCATGATCAGCTGGTCTGGTGGTCGACCCCATATCCACACCACGACCATCACCACCTCAACATACGATCCTGGGGACAACCCGTCCGAAAGCAGCACCAAACGCTCCCCCACTCTCGCAAATAACTACTTCAACCTTTCGGCCATCCTCGAAATGAGCGAAACACCGCGTAAGTAAAGCACCGCCTGTCCGGGGACCACTTCCCTGCCGACAAACCACAGTTCCTGCCATGACACCTTCAGTAAGGTCCCTTCCAAATCCAAGAGAGCCCCAACCTTCGCCTTCGAAAGGTCACGCGTAAGGAACAATCTCACTTCCCTCGATAAAAGCATGTCTCTGGCACTCCAACCTCGGATTCTCGACTCTGCCACAGGCGAAACACCGCACATGATGAAGCTCGATGGGCCTTTCCAAGGGCCCTCTAATGGGAGACCGCAACCCAACCATTGCCCCCCCCATAAAAGGTCGTATTGGCATCGATATATTGGTTTCGACAAGGGGTTTCGATATCACCTGATATATCCTTTTATAGGGATATGGGCTATATATCGTCAATATATCGGCGATATATTGCATTTCGGATCATATGTGTCAAAAATGACTAGATTCAGTACAAAAAAATCCCAGATATCGATTGATATCTCCGATGTTTCGCCGATATCTCTATATATCAATGATATTATTCATGCAAGATTGATTCCACTACTTATCTAGCTACACCCAGCATTAAAACACATATCTAGCTACACCTAGTACTAAAATACACAATTATTTTTGTATATACTGTTTCGGGCCAGGGGTGCTGCTCCCGCACCCTGCAAGGGGGGGGCAACCTGAGCCCCCCCAATCCCCCCAAGCTCGTTGACCGAGCAGCGAGACCCCCGTACCGGTAGGGTATGGTACGACAGGAAGGTGCATACAATGGTTCTTCAACTTGTTGTATATTTGCAAGTTATTTCATGTTGTAAGAACTTGAATGAAATCCATTTCCAATATCTATAAGTCAATTCTTAAAAAGAATATCTATAAGTCAAGAATCAACAGTAATATCGATATATTTGAAATGATCGATATATGTGGTATAAGCTTCATAGATGATCGATATGTGTGATTTAAGAGTACATTTGTAAGTTATTTAGTGATCTAAGAACTTGGATGAACTCCATTTTTGTAGAGATATAATATTCACTTCTGTACTTTTCTTATATTTCTATTTTCCGTTGGACTCTTTATGTAGTTTACCCATAGGCTACTCTCCTATATAAGAGAGCCTAGGGCGGATGGAATAAACAAGTTCTCTTATTTTCCCAACATGGTATCAGAGCGACGGTCCTAGACCGGAGTTCTCGAGCCAAACCCTAACCCTAGCCCCACCTTCAAGCCCTCGCGCCTCCGCACCTCCATGCCTTCGAGCGCCCCCGATCTGTGCCTCCGCCCACGATCTCGGATCTCCTTGGCGCCGCCTGCCTCGACTTCGCCTCCGCGTGCCTGTGCACGGTGCGACTGAGCATCACGGTGGGCTGCGCACCACGGTGCAGCTGCGTACGGTGCGACCGAGCACCACGATGCAACTACGCACGGTGGGTTGTGTGTGTTGCACAGGATCCTTGTGCGCATTGTAACCCAGCGCACGGTATCCTTGAGCAAGGTGACCCTACGTGTCTCCTGCGCGTTCCCTGCGCGCGAGATCCATGTGCGTGATCTTCGTGTGTGTGCATCCTGCAGGTGACCCTCCAAAGGGTTTGACTTCCGTGCACGCAAAACCCTAAGTCAAGCGTGTGCTCCTCCAAGGTAATGGGTTTGGTTGCTTGAGTCTACCCATGCAACTAAACCCGTTAATGTATGTGTAGACGATCATATCTTCGGTCTACTACCCTAGTCTTCCGTTATTACTATGTCAGAAAGCAAGGTAGATATCCCATCTATAGGCGCCTTCAGGGGTCCAACGCCGATTATGAAGATGGATGGTTCAAATTATGAACTGTGGGCAATGCAGTTCATGAGTATGATGAAATCAACCGGTAAGAAACACATTCTTACTGAAGAAGAGCCTGCCGAGAAGACTGGGGTCAATGCCTCATGGGAGGCAGATGATGCATATACCAAGGTTTGGCTATCTGGAACCCTGGCAATTGAGATTGCCAATGATATTCTTCATCAACCCACAGCCAAAGCAATGTGGGATATTCTGACGGCTACATATTCTCATGCAAAGAATGAGACGAAGATTCCGCAACTCCAGCATGACATATTTACTATCAAGAAAAATGGACAGCCTCTGCACTCTCTGTACACATCTCTAAGAGGGATGTTTGAGAAGCTTTGTAGCTTCATGCCTTTGACAGCCACTCCAGAGCAACAGAAGACCTACCGGAATGCCACTATGGTAGGTGTTTTTCTCGCTGCCCTTGATCCAGAGTACGAGGCAGCACATTCCCAGATCCTGACAGATTCTACTATTCCTCCTATGGAGGAGGCATTTCATAGGCTGAGTCACATCACTGTTCCCTCGTCTGCTACGAATCCAACAGCCTCAGCCATGGCAGCAAATCGAGGTCGAGGACATCATCATCAGTTCCGTGGCCGTGGACCTCGCGGTAGAGGAGGCCACACTCGGCCATCATGTACCTATTTCCATCGTTCTGGGCATACCGAGGACACATGCTATTCTAAACATGGTTTTCCAGCTTCTGCACGAGTCGCTGAACAGATCGAGCCACCAGCTACATCATCTATGGATCAGCGCTTCGATGATCTTGTTGTCCGTCTAAGGGGCATCATCCCTCCATTTGGCCCCGTAACATTAGCATCTACTTCTGAGAGTCATGCCGACGTTGCCGCATCTGCATCTGCTTCCACCAGTACATCAGGTAGCACCTATGCATTCACTAGCAGTAGTGGATCCGATACGTTAGAGTGGATTATGGACTCTAGTGCTAGACATCATCTGTGTGGTGATCAAGGTCTACTCATAGGATGCAGACATGTCTCTCCAAGCCGTACATTGGTCATTGCTGATGGGACATGTTGAAATATGAAATGCGCAAGCGAATCAAAGCAAGAGCAAAATAAAAAGAAGACTTTGATTTTAAGTGGAACCCTACTCCGTGAGGAACCGGATGAAACCACGGGAGAACCGCCTCAAAGGGCTGATTTTTCTATCAACTTTCTCAAAGGTTACAATGGGTGTGGGGCTCTTTATATAGCCCCACCAATGTGACCAAAAGTCACCACTCTAAGATGTGGTACTAAACATAACCCACCAAGACCATTCTTCAACACTCCCCCTCAAGCTAAGCATGCAATGCTAAGCTTGGATAAATAAAAAGAATGCACCCACTCACATACAAAATACATGAAACAACATACAATGTCAACTCAACGCACGCTGTCGATTGATGCCGAAGACGATGCTTCTCATGTCATGTTGGTGAGGAAGAACTAGAGACTTGAGTGTGAATAATGATCTGCAGAACTATCAGATCAGCAATTGAGTCTTCATCATAGAGTACTCCGGCCCGCAACATATCTTCACTGAAGACTGCTCCATCACTCCAAAGGGTCAACAAGAACGTCGTGGGAATATCCATACATACTGGAGTTCACGGCCATGAAAACATACCGTGGGAATATCCATGCATAGTGGAGTTCACAGCCATGAAAACATGCCGTGGGAATATCCATACATAATGGAGTTCACAGCTATGAAAACATCCGTGGGAATATCCATACATAGTGGAGTTCACGACCGCTGGAGAATGAAGCCAACAATGAGTCGCCTACTGGAGAACTCCACAAAACATAGGTACTCAAATAGAGCACCTCAAACAATGAGTCTCCCTCTGGAGAACTCCGCAAAACATAGGTACTCAAATAGAGCACCTCAAGCAATGAGTCTCCCTCTGGAGAACTCCACAAAACATAGGTACTCAAATAGAGCACCTCAAACAATGGTAGGGCTCAGAAACCTCCACCCAACACTTTAAACAATGGTAGGGAAGACTCCACTACCCAACAATGGTAGAGCATGAATGCTCTACCCATCATTCCCCCTTTCTCCCAAGCTTGTCGGAAACGACCAAGTTGGGAGAACAATGAAGGATCAACAAGTTTTTTTCAGTCCCAACATTTTTTTTCAGAGTGTACAACCATTCCTCTCCTTTTTTCAATTTTTCTCATCACATTTTTTGCTCAAGTTCTTTTTTTAATGCAACAGGACATCCTCATTCATTTTTTTCACAAGATATATTTTGTTTACTTCAGCACTATTGGTCCAATAAATAAAATAAAAAGTGTTTAGGCTCATAAAAGGCAACGATCATACCTCCTGTCATTTTTACCATTTTCATCACTTTCCCATGTCAGATTTCTTTTTTTTACGCCAGTCATCATATCCCTTTCCTTCTGGCAATCGACAACTCCCTCTCCAATTTTTTTCAAAGGCATATCTTTGGAGAACTCCACAAAACATAGGTACTCAAATAGAGCACCTCAAACAATGATAGGGCTCAGAAACCTCCACCCAACACTTTAAACAATGGTAGGGAAGACTCCACTACCCAACAATGGTAGAGCATGAATGCTCTACCCATCATTCCCCCTTTCTCCCAAGCTTGTCGGAAACGGCCAAGTTGGGAGAACAATGAAGGATCAACAAGTTTTTTTCAGTCCCAACATTTTTTTGGAGTGTACAACCATTCCTCTCCTTTTTTCAATTTTTCTCATCACATTTTTTGCTCAAGTTCTTTTTTTAATGCAACAGGACATCCTCATTCATTTTTTTCACAAGATATATTTTGTTTACTTCAGCACTAATGGTCCAATAAATAAAATAAGAAGTGTTTAGGCTCATAAAAGGCAACGATCATACCTCCTCTCATTTTTACCATTTTCATCATTTTCCCATGTCAGATTTCTTTTTTTACACCAGTCATCATATCCCTTTCCTTCTGGTAATCGACAACTCCCTCTCCAATTTTTTTCAAAGGCTTATCTCCCTCCTTTTTTTTCAAATCACACGGCTTCATTTCATTTTTTTTACCGTCTGTTTTTTTTAATCCAGCAGCCACTCTTTTTTTCTCATTCACGCCCATCAAGGGCACAACATAAGCATGCCGTCCCCTTTAAAAAAAATAACGGGCCATTGAGTCCCTCACCATTCAATGAGAGAGAGAAAAAATAGGGTTATGTCAACCCCTTTCTCGATTGATGTCGCCACCAACAATAGGAGAGGAAAAAGCTCCAAACCCCGAGCACCACCAACTTGAAGGATCACCTCCCTCGTTGCATGGATCGCACATACCGCCTGTGCGCATGGATTGCAGCATCGTCGGCCGCATGGAGGGCACAAGAACTCGGGCTCAGAGCGGTGGCCCTACTAGGCTTCGTGGAGAAGCGCACGACCATGGGAGGTCATCGCACATGGAGAAGGTTGATCTGCGCTGGAGCTTGGAGCAGGGGCATAGAGAAGATGATCCGACCTGCAGTAAACAGAAGCATGGAAGAACGAGCCCGTGGTTCCGAAATGCAACCATATGACAAGCAGATCGCATGCTCTGCCACATTTGATATGGAGATGGCACGTTCTGTCCCTTCTGGATATTCTTCTTCAAGTTGGAGCAACATTTGAATTCTCAAAAGTACCTCCAGAAAATATTGGGGAATACACAATCCGACCACCAACTCGGAAGAATCAAATAAAATCAAATCTCCCATTATAGCAATAAAATTATCTCCAGAAATACCGAAATATAAAAAAAGATCTATGGATCAACTTGCTCTGATACCATGTTGAAATATGAAATGCGGAAGCGAATCAAAGCAAGAACAAAATAAAAAGAAGACTGATTTTACGTGGAACCCTACTCCGTGAGGAGCAGGATGAAACCACGGGAGAACTGCCTCAAAGGGCTGATTTTTCTATTAACTTTCTCAAAGGTTACAATGGGTGTGGGGCTCTTTATATAGCCCCACCAATGTGACCAAAAGTCACCATTCCTAGATGTGGTACTAAACATAGACCACCAAGACCATTCTTCAACAGGACACATTCCCCAATCACTGGCCAGGGGGAGATTAGATTGACACCATCCATGCATCTCAAGAACGTGTTACATGCACCTGGTTTTTCGATGAATTTATTGTCCATTAGCCAACTTACAATGGATTTACATTGCCGGGCATATTTTGATCCATCCTCTCTTGTTTTTCAGGACATCCTTACGGGCAACATGATTGGGCGTAGCTATGAGCAAGGCGGACTCTATCGCCTTAGGCGGACTCCTAATGCTGGAACCTCATCTCTACCTATTGGATCTGCCTCCCCATTACTGTGGCATCTGCGCTTTGGATACCTACTGCTTCAGAAGCTTCGTTATGTGTTACCTCATGTTTCATCTCACACGTCCATTCGATGTGAGGCTTGTCAGTTGGGAAAACATCACAGGTCTACGTTTCCCAATCGTTAGTGTCGGAGCAGTACCTCCAAGTTTGAGTTATTAAATGTTGATATCTGGGGTCCTAGTCGTGTTCCTGATCATCAGGGACGCATGTTTTATATTGTTATTGTTGATGATTTCTCTCTTTTATCATGGGTATTTCTGTTAAAGAATAAATCTGAAGGAAATATTATAATCAATTTCATTAATGAAGTTCGCAATATTTTCTCTGCGTCTGTTAAAATTGTGGGAAGTGATAATGCTCTGGAACTTTGTACTCATACCTTATCCAATTATTTTCTTCTCAAGGGATTATCCACCAAACCTCCTGTGCCTATACTTCCCAACAGAATGGGGTTGCTGAAAGAAAACACCGTCACTTACTTGATATCACCAGGTCACTTCTCATACAGAGTAATGCTCCTCATTCTTTCTGGGGGGATGCTATTCTTACGGCGTATTATCTTATAAATCGAATGCCGTCCTCAGTCTTAGGTGAGAAGATTCCCGTATCTCTTATTTTTCCTGACAAAGAATTGTTCTCCCTTACTCTCGTGTGTTTGGCTCGGTCACCTTCGTTCACCAGTTGTCTCCCAGGACTGACAAGCTCTCTCTTAGGGCTGTCAAGTGTGTATTTGTCGGGTACTCCAGAATGCAGAAGGGGTACAAGTGTTATGATCCATTGCGAAGGCGGTATTTAGTCAGTGCGGACGTTACCTTTTTCGAATCCGTCATGTACTTCTCATCTACAGGTGATCATTTAATCCCCTTTGACACTAATACTGATGCCATATACATGCCACCATCACCATTATCAAAACCGTCACCACCATCTCCACCACCACCTCCTGTCACGGTGCATGTCTCTCCACTACCATTCCACTATACCCGTAGGCCTACTTTTGCTCATGGTCACCGCCCGCCATCCAGCTCGCCTGAGGTATGTTCTGAAAATATTTTTAGTGATGGATCTGATGAGTTTTCTGAGCAGGAGGGTTTACAGAGGCCAGCTGAGGAGACACATGATTTACATGTACTTATTGCTATATGAAAATAGAAGCGGAGCTGTGCATCATATCCTATAGCATCTTCTGTGTCATTTGATCGTCTCACTGGTGATTTCAGGAACTTTGTTATTGCATTATCAGTAGTGGATATTCCACGAAATTATCAAGATGCACTGAAAGATAGTCGATGGCGCTTGGCCATGGAAGAAGAAATGGCCGCTCTTCAGTCACGAGGCACATGGAGTCTTGTTCTCGCACCTCCTGATGTATCTCCAGTTAGTTGCAAGTGGGTCTTCACAGTTAAGCAGAAGGCAGATGGCAGTATTGACAGATACAAGGCTCGCCTTATTGCTCGTGGCTTTACACAGACTTATGGGGTGGATTATCTGGATACATTCTCATCGGTTGCTCGTCACTCCACTCTGCGGATCCTCCTCTCTGTTGTCGTTACTCGTGAGTCGTGATTGGTCGTTCTACCAGTTAGATGTGAAGAATGCATTCATATACGGTGATTTACAGGAGGAAGTCTACATGTAACAACCACCTCGTTTTGCTGTTGAGGGGGAGTATCCTACGGTGTGCAAACTTCATAAGGCTATATATGGCCTTAAGCAGAGCCCCAGAGCTTAGTTCCAGAAGCTCTCAGACCTGTTTGAGAAATAGGGGTACAGACGTTCTAATGCTGATCATTCCTTGTTTGTGCAGAAGACAACTAGAGGTATCATTGCTATTATGGTGTATGTAGATGATATTCTGATTATAGGTGATGATGAACAAGGAATCCAGGCGGAAAAGAAATGCTGGGACGTGAATTCGTCACCAAGGACCTCGGGGTTCTTAGATATTTTCTGGGACTAGAATTTGCCAGAAATCCTCATGGGTTGGTAATGACTCAGAGGAAATATGTCACGGACCTGTTGAGTGAAACAGGAATGCTTGGTTGCCTACCTACCACTACACCTATGGATCCCAATATGAAATTATATGATGTTGATACTGGTGAGGTGGACAAGAGAAGATACAGAGAACTAGTAGGCAAACTTCTCTATGTTACTATTACCAGGCCTGACATCTCCTTTGTTGTGAGTCGAGTGAGCCAGTTTATGGAGCAACCACGTCAGGTACACATGGATGCTATACATATGATACTCAGGTATCTTAAATCATCTCCAGGTGCTGGTCTGTTGTTTAAGAAAGGCAAGGAGGTTACTATATCAGCTTGTGCAGATGCAGATTATTGTCCATTATGTCCCAAGGATAGGAAGTCTACCACTGGGTTTGCAGTGTATATTGGAGACTCTCTAGTCTCATGAAGAACAAAAAGCAAACGGTTGTAGCAAGGTAGAGTGTTGAATCTGAATATAGGGCTATGGCTCAGGTCAGTACAGAAATGATGTGGATAAAGGCTGTGCTTGCAGATCTATGTATAGAAGTCCCGCTTCCTATGGCTTTGGAATGTGACAATCAGGCGGCTCTATTCATTGCAAACAATCCAGCATTTCATGAACGGACCAAACATATTGAGGTTGATTGTCACTTCATACTTGACATGATTCAAAAGGGATTTATTGCTACATCCCATGTTAGCTCAGAGGATCAAACTGCAGACATTTTCACCAAGGCGCTACTTCGAGGGTCGTACCAGAAGTGTTCATCCAAGCTGAGCATGATTGACATCTATGCTCCACCTTGATGGGGAGTGTAGAGATATAATATTCACTTCTGTACTTTTCTTATATTTCTATTTTTCGTTGGACTCTTTATGTAGTTTACCCATAGGCTACTCTCCTATATAAGAGAGCCTAGGGCGGATGGAATAAACAAGTTCTCTTATTTTCCCAACAATTTTCAATATATAAATAGGTTAACAACTAACAGTACCAGCAATATGTTCGATATGACCGATATATGCGATTATCGGCTATAAATGACCGATATGTGTGACATAAGTGTGTATTTGTAGGTTATTTGTTGTTTTAATATCTTAGATGATCTTACCTTCTGAAAAAACGATAAAAATAGCTTTTTTAGCCATTTCCGACATTTCCACCGATATCGTCGATATATCGGCAATATATCCCGATATATCCATTTCCGGGAGACTGAAACGATATCGATATCAATACAGACTTCCTTGTCGCCCCTAACTTTCCGCTCATGGCATCCTCAACTTCACATGCAAAGCCTCACCTTGTCGTTTGCATCTTCTTTCTTCAAACTCTTCCTCAACTCGGAAAAGAAGAACAATAGTGCTTCCCAAGCTGACATACCTTACACTCCAAGGTGGAACGAGGAGAGATCTAAGGAAGAACATGTCATAGCTTCTGCAGAGGAAGGTGTCCAAAGCGAAGATGCCACATGAAAGGAGAAACTGATCCAGAAGGAATGGTAGCCGCACCAGCACACGGAGGCTGGACTAGTCTGTAAAGTCCTCCCTACTCACAGCCACATCCAATCACTATGCCTGTGACCATGAGTATGTCCTGAAACACAAGAGAAGATGGGTCAAATATGGCACGATAATGTAAATCTTTTGTTATCTGACTAATAGACAAAAGATTCATCTGAAATGTTGGAGCATGTAAGACATTCTGCAGGCGCATCGAGTGGGTTAGAACAATCTCTCGCTGACCAACAATGGGTAGATGAACCCATTTGCAATCACCACTGATCTACCATGAGGGATATATCTGTAAGAAATAAACTAAGCTCGATCTCCATACATATGATGAGATGATCCGGAGTCCATGATTCAATCAATCAAATCTGAACTGCTACAACCGGTAAGTGCATTAGCAATACCTGACGAACTAGTAGAAGCTTTGGCAACAACTGCAATGTTTGAAGATCCTGCAGTTGGGTTGGACGATGTCGTCATCATCTCTCTCAATTTAGAGATAATATCGTCAAGTCTCGCATCATGAGAAGTAGTCGGGGTAGTCTTTGTCTGCTCAGTTACACAGGCACAGACATGATACCCATGCTTCAGATAGCCTACCTCCTCCAAATGACCTTGGAAGGCGGCAGTGTGAGCATGGGACACGTTGACGTCCTCCTCCTCGACCTCGGGATCATCGTCCGCGAACTGTGAAGTACCACCTCTACCACGAAAAACAATCATTGCAGAGGGGGTTTGGGACATGGTAGTAGATGAAGTAGTGATTCTGTTCAGCCTCTTGTAGACCTCCTCCATTGGTGGTATCGTCTCTCTAGTAAGCAGTTGAGTACGTACTGCATCGTACTCAGATTCAAGGGATGACAGAAAGATCCCTGTCAAAGTGGCATTCGGGTATGGCTATTGATGCTCAGTGCTGGTAGTAATGGGCATGAAGCTATGGAGTCGTGCAACTTCCACCGTGCCATCCCGAAGGCACGGTCTTCTTCAACGGATGCCCAACGGGAATAAGCCTCCGACATTTCCAAGAAAGTCCGATAATTCTTCCGCCTCGATCCCCCGGATGCAGAGCATGCCATCTGAGAGCCAAACAACGTTCTCCAAGCAGCCAACCGACCAGCCCTCGCTAACAATCGCGACCATCTTCTCCGGGTCATCTCATATGCACTCCCTTCTGACATACCATGTCCCAACAAGACGGGGTCTCGTTGTATTAATGATTCTATTTCTATTCGAGTATATGGATACATTTGTAGCATGGATTCGTTTGTACTGCAGTAGTATATGTACTCACCTAGGGTCATGGCTATCATTATCCTATGTACTTCCTTATTTCTCCACATAGTGAAAACCGATCATCTCACCCAAGGATGTAGCCTAGTTACGGGTGAACCTTGTAAATCCGTGTCTTTGTGCTTGCTTGGTTGAATTTATGAAGAACTAGATATTGAAGTTATGGTGGTAGAAGCCGGTGACCTTTTGTGGGTGGATTGGGTGGGGCGGGGAGGCCCGGAATGCTGTACACCCCCAATAGTTGCCGGTGATGTCGGGCAGGTATGCCATCGATCAGACCAACATAGTTGTTTGAGCAATCATAATGATGGCCGAAGTTGCGTCTTTCATCATGAAGGATAGCTGGTGGAGACGAGCTTGATTAATATTAAAATTATGAACGTCAGAGGTAATTGAAGACAGATGTGCTATCTTCAGCAAGAGCCAATCGATTTAGGAGTCTCAGCATTGTTGTTATTGGTGTGTTACACCTCAGGAAGAGATGTAGGGTGTACATCAGTAAAGCAGGCTTTCACAATATGGTAAAATTACTAATAGCACAGCTTAGAACAATAGGGGGAGATAGGATTGATTCTAGGGAGCATGTCAGTTGGGACGTGGGGTCTTGTGGGCTGTAAGATGTGATCCAGATAAATTGTAGGGTGGAAGTAGGGATATGTGGTGCATTTGATGGTGTATTATATATTTTTTGAAGGGAATGGCGGTGGGACCACATAATGGCATTCCTACATGGTTTTGTTGGTTTTGATTTGGACTTAAGTGAAGCCTGGTGCTGAGGAGACGAGGAGACAACAGTGGGCCTACAAGGCTTGAAGTTCCACTGATGAGTGGTTTTAGAGTGGTTGCAGTGCAACTGCAAGAGATTTGGGGGTGTCAATTCATTCGCCATGAACTTCTGGGGCAGATCAGATGAGAGTGCGGTGTTAGTGATTTTGATGACTTATGCTCAGCCACACAGCGATCAAGCTCCTGTAGGTGAGAGTTTTATGGTCTTTGGTTTTTGTTTTATGTCTCTTTTCTATTCTGGTACCCTATGTAACTTTTCCCTTTGCTTGTCTATATAAGAGACCATTGGGCTGTTGGTATAGTAAGTAATTTGATCCAAATTTTCCACTGGATACACACTGCACGAAGACTGATGCTTTTTTCTGATTATGGTGCAATGAGCAGGTTAGTGGCAAAGATGACATCTTGAGTGGGTTGATTTCAGTGGACCCGAAGGCACACGTAATGGCAAGCACAATGAGTGAGACAGGATGGATCGTCGATTAGGCGGTGTGGTGATGGACATGATCATGTGATACCATGTGAAGAATTGAGAGTGGAATAGAGACAAGTTCTCCACACAGAAAACAATTTTTTTATGAGGTTCATTACACACACGCGTGCGTGTGTGCGCTGACACATATATTGCAGGATAAAGATTATGTTACTTCTGAAAAAAGATGGGAGCACAAAAGTATTTAAAACTCAAACAACTTATCATGTTAGTTGATATTTATCTCATAGAGTCGGTTTTACATTTTATGTTTATGGTTTTTCTATACCTCCAATGTAAAATGTCTAAGCAATAGATATCAAAGGGAACATGAAAGATTTAAATCAATATACCTGGAATGTTGCTGGGTACTTGGGACACCTGATTTTCCCATGTTCTCCAACTATAAATCTGCAGTGTTGCATAAACCATCAACCCCCAACATAACTAATGACCATGTGAAGAATTACAGTAGTTAGATGGACACCTTGATCATGGCCAATCCCACTGTAACACAACTGTAAAGCACGTGGGTAACTCCGAGTATAAACAAGAAACGGTGAAGCTGCTCGAGACCTTCATAGGACACGAATGGCTCCCTCCCCTAAAGATGCCGATCAATCAGCACTACTAGCAAGCAAGGGTTCAAGCGAGAACCTCATCAACTTATCTAACCTCTACACAGTGATGAGACACTGCATCATACACATCATAATCGTCAATCGACGTGCTGTTTGATTTTCTCAGAGAACTTGATGGCTCATCATAGTTGTTAACATCCTCTGTGGAACAGATGTAGAAACGGCTGCTGATGAAAGATGATGGAACACAAATCTCAGAGATCCTCCTCGCAGTTTGGCTCAGCATCAATGATATAATCCCCAGCAACATCAGTTCTGTTGAAACCAATGCATGTAAGAATCATCCCAAAATCTTATCTTCCTGTTCAACAATTTGCAAAAAAAATACCACCTTCTCTGATCTTCTCCAGGGATGCAAAGAGCGCCTTCTTCCTCGTCTTCTTCAGCCACTACCAAAGAAAACTATCCTCTTCAGAACATAGCAGTGAAAATTTCAGTTACTTCAGTAACAGAGATACCAACTTTCCCAAATCTGTATATAGAGCGCTGCACGAGGAAGCAGATGGCGACCAGTATGGTGGTAACGGTGGCAACGGACCATGTTGGGGTCTCAGCAAGGGACCTCCCTTCACCCATCACCTTGTTTCACAGAGAACACCTGTATAGCTGAATAGATTTGTTATAAGTATCATTGAAATCGCTACTTCCTGGTGCAGAGGCAATGCGATTATTATATCAGGCTACTCAGTTACAGCTGCAGAATCCATGTGATTGGATTTGTGGAGATCAGAGGCCAGGTGGAAGGAGAGCCATGCTGGGATTAAACTAATGAGGAGAAGAGGTAGAAGGGAACATGGTCAGTGGGGGCAGCATAGGTGTCTGTGCGAGAGTTACAGGTAGGAGTGGCGGGAAATGCAGGAGAGATGTTTTTAAATTATAACATTTGCAACTTTGATCCTTTGTTAAATTTCTTTTTTTTTCTTCAAAATTTTAAATGGGGTAAATTACAAAAAAAGAATCCCAGTTGTGCATCGATTCCTAATTACAGGTGTTATTGTTCAAACGTAACAAAGAGGGAACTAAACTTTCAACTTTAAGGCTTAACATTGACATAAAGGGTCGTGGAACTTACAATTTGAGACAATAAGATTGGACTCCTCTTCATTACATTTCAAAAACTAAGGTGTGCAATTAAGAATCAAGGCATGGTAGGAGTCTTTTTTTTATAGTTTATACCTTTTAATTGATATGTCTAGGGAGTATCATTTGTTGTTCTAAGATACGGAAGGATATCATGAAAGTAGTTCCTGATGTGATCACCAGGAATATTTTTCCCTTGCATTATAGAATTGTGTAGGGAGCAACAGATATGGATAAAGATATAGGTGTTTTCATATCATTATCCATTTTAAAATTCAGATACGAATATATAAATTAATATTTTAGGGATATCAAAGGCTACACCTTATCCTTAAATATGGATAGGGATACGGATTTGTATGTCATACTTTGATGCTAATATTATATTTAATGGATGGATATCGATCATTCTATGGATAATAAATGCCTCGTAACAATTGTAGTCAAAAGAATTTTTGTAAAGTTGAAATAATGGTTGGTCATAATTGCATAAACCACAAAGCAACATAATAAAATAAAATTAAAATAGCATATTAAATGAAATAACTTGTGTTGTTGATAATTAAATAAGATAAAAGTGTTTTTTTTCTTCCTACGCTTAGCAAATAACTCCAAATTGAAATACATTAGTATAGTCCTATAATACTATACACATAGATTAAGTAATACGAAGATCCATATCTGCAAAAAAATCCTTATCCATATAAAAAATGCAAACAATATCCGTATTCATAAAAAAAATGATATTTAATTGTCGGAGTACAGAGATGGCACATCAACAAGTTTAGTCCTACATCTACTAGCATTTAGACCCGATCTGTCAGTGGGGTTATATAAGAAACTCAACAACCATGGTGTCTGTAGAAAAAGTTAATGAAAACATCAGCCCTTTGAAGCGGTACTCCCGTATTTTCATCATGAAGTCTTCTTCTTGTTGCAGATCCACCTCGCAGCACATCTTCCCGCAACACCTCATCTCCAAGAAGCATCTCAAGCAACCCCATGAGATGTGATTCCCACCAGGGAACCCTAAATAGCATCGTGGACAAGAGTAAGGTATGATGCCCTTTTGCAGTTATGTTTTGTTTGGTCGAAGAGGTCCCAAGTTTAAAAAGTTCAAAAAATATAAATGGCCACGGGCTAATGTTGATATGTTATTTAAAAATTAAGGGGCTGTTTGTTTGAGACCCAACGAGCTTGCTTTGTTTTTTTTTAAGGAGAGGAATATATTTAGGCCCAGTTGGTCTTTGGTTGTGGCAAAAGAAAAAAAATAAAGGATGAGATCCCGTTTTGAAAATCCAAATGAGCTGAGATGTATTTTTAGTCCAATTAGACCATATATTTTCCATAAAAAGGCTATATGTATTTTTAGTCCAATTACAGCATATATTTTCCAAAAAAAAGGCTATCATACAAATAAAAAAGCAAGAAAATTCATACACGAAAAAAGTATTTTGAGAAAAAAGGATATGGTTGTAAAAAGGGAGAAAAGTTGAGAAAAAATGAGATGCCTTATCTTTTATTTCCCATCTTCTAAGTCCTCTCCCAACTTAGTCGATGTCATCTATTCCTACCAATATAGTGGAAATGGGAAGTATTATGTAGAGGTCTACAGGTCAAATTTTCGACTCTACAGACTGTTTCAGAGTCTATAGCTCAAGATGCACAGGTGTGCGTTCATTGTTTGAGAGGACAACATACTTGATCTGGTTGGTTCAGGGTTTTCATGCGGACCATAGGGACTCCAGAGTAGAGATCTCATTCTTTGAGTCATGAGTCATTGTGAACTTAGGGTTTACATGTGGTTTCATAGGGACTCCAGAGTAGAGATCACATTCTCTGAGCCAATTTCTGAGAGACCCAATTCTCCAACGAGGAGACTCGACTCAAACTCCATTCTCCAGCATCTGTGGACTCCGACGAGGATGTTTCCAAAGCTTTCTCCAGCTTGGTCCTTCAGATAGATGGAGCAGTTTACATACCATAGTTCTCAAGGTGGAGACCCATTCTAGTTTCAGCAAGTCTAACATACACAATACAGAGCATATATTCTCCGACGAGGAGACCAAGTTCATTTCACACTCCAGCCGTTCAGTTCCTCCTCATCAGCATGGCATGAGAAGAAATATCCTCAACAGATAGACAGTAGAGTACGTGTTGAGTTGATATTGTCTGTGGTGTCTTGTATTGTTAGTGAGCGAATTCTTTCTATTTGTCCAAGTTGAGCATTGCATGTTCCAGTTTGAGGGAGGGGGTTGGAGTATGTGTTACATGTAGAGATGGGTAACTGGATCCCTTCAGAGTCCAATTACCACATCCACTGGTTTATTCCCACATCTATTGTTAGTGAGATTCTAGTCTGTCTGTGGGGTTATATAAGAATCTATACATCCATTGTATCATGTGGGAAAGTTAATGAAAACAACCCTTCGAGGTGGTTCTCCCATGGTTTCGTCCTGCTCCGTAGGGAGTAGAGTTCCATTTAAAATCTATATATTCTTCCTTGTTTTATATTTTTTTATCTCTGATATACTTTTGCATTATTGTTTTCTATATATATATATATATCCATCAAAAATCAAATTATATATCCTCTTTTACTTTAAAAAGGATACTTGTAGGTTGTTGGACCAATACGAAGCATCACATAAACTTTGCCTTATTGAAGTTTCAAAAAATTGTTTGTCAAATGTATGTAACCCTTCAAATTGAAAGCCAAACTTTGCATGTTTATGAGTGTAACATCCCGGGCTTAGGTCTCCGGTCTGTTATCGGGGAAAACTGATCCTGACAGCTTGTTGGGTTCGTGCCCAATTGAAACTTGTTGATAACCACCCAAATGTTTAAGCCCGAGTTATCAGGTACTAATCCCCAACACTTATACGTACTCTCACACTTTATGAGTTTTAGACGTGAGACTATGTTTGGAGGCATGGGTGTTACAACCTTCCCACTTATATTCGCAACGTCCTCGTTGCGATATGGCCCGTCACTTATTCCCAGTGTTGTAGCACCCATACCCTAAAGATAGTCCCACATATAAAACTCACAAAGTGTGAGAGTGGGTTATAAGTAGGGATGAGCATTGGTAGGGTCGGCCTGACCCTATGCCCGGCCCGTTAAAGCTCGACCTAAGCCCGAGCTCGAGCAATATTCGAACGGGCTTGAGCCTAATTTTTGGCACGTATCGAATTTCGGGCCGGGCTCGGGCAACGATGGGCCCGAGCCCAAAGCCCGTGGGTCGACTCGCATATAGACCCATAATAAGCCCGACCCGAGTCCATCCCACGTATAAGCCCGAAGCCTGTAATCCGGTCAACATATAGACCCATTATAATGATCAACATAGCTTTTATTTGAATATATTTGATGTCGAATATGCATGTTGTAATGGAGAGTGGTCAAATAATGAGACTCTGGTTCCAAATGAGGTTCATGTCCTAGCTAACCAAATCTTTTTTTAATACAATGGGTTGGCCTGAGCCCAATCCGACCCATGTATTTGCGGGTCGGGCTCGAATTTGGGCCATATTTTTTGAAATATTGCAGGCTTAGGCCCGACCCGTGGGCCCGAAAATTAGAATCGAGCTCGGGCTGGGCTAGGGTGGGCTCGGTCCGATGCTCATCCCTAGTTATAAGGTGTGGATTACTACTTGACAGCTTGGGCTTGTGCATTTTGGGAGGTTGTCAACAGGTCCAATTGAGCATGAACTCAACAAGTTATCAGGGTCAGTTTTCCTCGATAACGGACAGGGGACCTAAGCTTGGGACGTTACAATGAGATTTGTAAATTTTATACACGTTCAGTTGCCATTTGAATAAAAGCTGAATAAATGGAGATATTGGTCTAGTAGCAATACTAAAGAGGACTCAAGAGCAGTGTTTTTGAAACCTGACCGGTTGGTTCGACCGATTCGACCTGTCCGACTGGTGAACCGGGCCTAGACTGGTCTGGTTAACCTGTTTATGCCAGTTCGGTTCAATTATTTAAATTTTAATTAATCCGTCGGTTCAACCTATTTTTTGACCCGATTTAACCAGGTTCAACCGAAGTTGAACTGCATTTAATTTAAAATTAATTTAAAAATTATTTAAAAAATTATTTAAAATTTATTTCCTATTTTACACTACTAACCAACTACACTAACACAACTTTTTTGAATGTATTGGGTTTTAAATATAATTAAATTATTATCATGTTATAGAGCATCTAATCCAAATAATATGTATATATATGATATGTATGATATTTGATGGTGTATAAGAAAATACTTTATGTATAGTGTGAAATATATGCATTATCTATGTATTTTATATATATTTCTAGTATATTAAGTGTATATTATGTATATATATTATTTCATTTCAGTTTGATTAGCCGGTTCAACCACTTTTTTTCACCGGTCCGGTTTAATCCGATTTTAAATAATGATGACGTCATCATCCGGTTGAACCGGTTTGATTACATGGTTCGACCCGATCCGACCATTTCAGCAAGGTTTCCGGTTCGGTGTCCGGTTCGGTTAAAAACCTTGCTCACGAGGGATACTGATGGGACGTGTAACCGGTCAATGTGATTGTTAACCGTCCAGATTCATCATATTATGGAATCATGGGTAGATCCTAGTTATTCCCATTACTCGTTGTTATCCATGTGGAATTTTGAAGGAGATCAATACTATTTTAGTTAAATAGTCAATAAAAGCATCAAATCGACAGTTATGTTTTTCCAATAGATATAACTTATCATAGTTGAAATTCACAGCATATTGTTACTGTGGTCACTCACTCTCTATCTCTATTCGTTTGGACACGTCAAATTGGTCAATCTTTTTTGTATTTCCACGTACAATACAACAAAGTGTCTCATACTTCGGAATCTCTCACTCTATTATCCATTAGAGAAAAGGTAGTTTTTCGGTATCTTTAAGCAGATCATGCTCAAATTTTTTCCTTACTTTTCCTATAGACGGACTTGGACTTCACATGTCACCGATGGAGTACCGCAGTATCCTCAGATATCGTCTCATGATTCCGTTATTTCCAGCTGATGAGATATGTCCAGTCTATCGCAAGGCATGCTTAGAAATTTTGGTGATCATGCAATTCATTGCAGGGAGCTCCCGGGTTTTAAGTACAGGCACGATCTTGTTAGAGATGTTTTATTTGATGTACTCGAGCGTGCATGTATTGTTGATAAGAAAGAGGCGTCAATGAACTTTTTAACTGATCCAGAGGAGGGAAGATCCACACTTAGACCTGGCGATATTTTGATTTTTGGGTGGATCGGATGGAAACATGCTTGTGTAGATTGGACAGGAGTTTCACTGTTAGTGGGGTTGAAGAGTGGGATCTTCATAGTAGGGCATGTTTCCCTTGAAGCTTATTCAGCAAAAGTGGTGAAGCACGAGAAAGCATGCACGAGGAATCAACATGCCTCCAGTTCTTTGTGTTTGACACCTTTGGTTTCTCAGCGCCTGAAGCTGTTGAGCTTTTAAAGAGGATCCAAAAAGTGATGAACAGTAATGTGATGAGTTTTAAGTTTATGGATGTAGTGTTTATGAGGATTGGCTTTGCAATTCAAAAAGGACTAGCAGCGCAGCTTGTTGCTTGCTTGCCTCATGTAAACTTTTCTCCTTAATTATATTTACTTTCATTCATTTGTTGTTGTCTTCCTAAATATTTAAGGGGCGGAGATGTAGACCAAAAAATGATAAATCGATCATTGTTGGCGACAGAGAGGATCGTCTGGTGTAGCATCCTCTGTTGTAACGTAGGGGATTCGTCGGATGAGAAATGGATGACTTCAGAACGCGTGCCGACTATCCCGGCTTCCTATCAGGGTCTTCTATTTCTCATCCGACGGGTCTCCTACAGTAGGGGATGCTACTGCATACGATCCGTCCATGTGTTGCGGAGGGACGAAGGGGAAGAGTACCGTTGTTGGACGATAATAGTACACTTGAGATTAAATAAATAAGGCCATAAATCGCATAAGAAACCACTGCGTTTATATATTGCAATTCCCTCGTTAAAAGTGCCCATAATGATAATCAAATCCATGTGGATATGATCTATCGACAACACTTTGGCAATTGCACATATTGCCTCCCTTGAACCCAAGATGGTAACAGAAGCAAACAAGGGGAGGAACCACCGGTTCTTGCGCAGTGACTTCCCGTTGTCGCGACTCTTCAGTTGCTCCCTTTGTTAACGATGAGGACGATGACGATGATAGTGAAGATGAAGAAGAGGAAGGTGGGCTGATGGAGAGATCGAGGTCGAGGTCGACGCTCTTGCATCTTCTACTACTCACTGTGGTCTCTTTGACGTATCTTTGCTTGAGAAGCTTGCGCTTGATGTGGGTGTTCCAGTAATTCTTGATCTCGTTGTCTGTTCTTCCCGGCAAGTTCTCAGATATTCGAGACCACCTAATGGTGCATAGCATGCCAAATGTTTTGAGTTAGTTAAATATTCGGTAATCACTATTGTACAGGCAAGAAAAAACAGCAGTTTAATGCGAAGATGCCGAATAAGTACAAGGGAGAAAGAATAAATGTTCATTGTGCCCCTTTTTATTGGATTAATTGATTGGAATACGATTTGGTGTTTGCATTGGACAAGTGATCAATATGAAACAATTGGGCTTTTATGCTCTATATATGATTCAGGGAGAATCGCATTTCTATTTAGTTAACCGATCATCAACACTGCAACAAAAGCGAGCTATTTAGTTAACTGATCATCAACACTGTAACGTCTCAATCCAAATATAGTTACACATCGGAAACTCATAAAGTGTGAGATTGAGTTATACGCATTACAAGAAAAATGACTTGTGACCACAGAATGTAGCTACGAAAACTTGTGGTCACAATAATTGTGTGGTCCTTTGTTTTTCGTAGCTGCAATTCCGTAGCCAAAGTCTTTAAAGATGTAAATGTCGTAACTGTAGTCACGACAACTTCTATGGCTATTTATAGAGGCCACGATATATTCGTGGTCAAAGAACTCTCGCGACGAGACTTGTAGCTACGGCTACATGCCACGAAGTGTTGTGGCTAGAGCCCAATTCCGTGGCCACAAGCTCAACATCCGTGGCATAGTTATGTGGTCACAACTTGTTTTCCCTATAGTAAAGAGTAACGGACTACTAATTGACAACTTGAAGTTAAGCATTTTGGGCTCAACAAGTCCGTTATATATACATCATTGATCGATCTCCACTGGAGAAAACCTAACATATCCAAATACGGTGCTTTGAGTATGAATTAGGCTACCAATTACTCCTTAAAATGGGTACTTACTACTTTCACTACAAGAAAAATGAGTTGTGGCCACGGACTGTGGCTACAAAAACTTGTGGCCACGATAATTCCGTGGATACCAGTTTCTCGTACGTAGCGACAATCCATGGTCAAAGTCTTCATACAAGAATTGTGGCCATGACAAGTTTTGTGGTCACTTGTAGTGGCCACGACATATTCGTGGTTAGAGAACTCTCGCGACGAGACTTGTAGCTACGACTATTGGCCACGACGTGTTGTGGTCAGAGCCTAATTTTGTTGTCATAAACCTCATATCCGTGGGCATAATTCTGCAGCCACACATTGTTTTCCTTGTAGTGTTTAAGGTGAGGAAGAATTCTGCATCAGTTTTACCATACCTACGTTTTATTTTTAGCATAACATGAAATCCCAGGGAAAATCACACTCACTACCACATCGGTGAAGTAGGGGAAATTCCCAAAAGCTTTGTCGGAGATTATTATTTGTAGCCAAAAAATGATATGTACTTTGATGTTTATTCATCTAGTCGTGTAATTATGAAAGTCACGTGTAATTATGAAAGTCATACGAGAACTTGAAGCTATGATCTATCAATCACCTGTTCCCAAGCAAGCCCTGGAGCTTGATGATGACGTTCTCCTCCTCCGTGGTGAAGTCCCCACGCTTCAGATCAGGCCTCAGATAGTTCTTCCACCTCAGCCTGCAGCTCTTCCCGCATCTCTGGAGCCCTAACCATATTCCATCAAGATTTAAGACCAAGTATAAGCTAAAGGGTCAGTTAATTAGCTGCAGCTTCACAGTAGAAGCAAACCTGCCGCGTCGGGAAGAGACTTCCAGTTCCCTTCTCCATGATCATGGATATAGGCTACAAGTAGCCGATCCTCCTCCGCCGTCCAGGCGCCCTTATTTACGTGATCGACGGGCTCACGGCTTGGCAAGCGACCCATGATGCCTTGGTCGATCGAGGATGGCTACACCGTCTGATCGGCCTACAAGAGTCCTTTAGGTTTTATGTTGACGACAAAGGTGACTATGGGAGCAGCTTAAAAGGATTGGCTGAGTCCTTGGAAGGTGTGAAGAAGATTGGTGGGCAAGGAGGAGGAGCTGCAGGTGATCTATATACCAACGATATGTTGGTGGTTATATTGGTAGGTGGTTGGTTGGGATATCGTATGTGCCAGCAATTGACTGGTCTATGTAATGGGACCTGCCTGGACATTGGTAGAAGTCCAGCGGTTGGTGAGGGAGTGGGGAGGTGGTTGATCAAAGACAAAACTTTGGAGGAGTGTTGAATTTGTTGGGTAGATGCACTTTGACTGCAGTATCTACCCCCACCATCTGTATACTTTTCTTAGGTCTTTTTTAATTAAACTCAGAATGTTCAAAACAAGCATCCAAGTTATGCGAGAGGATCCTAAAAAATCGTGGATCTTTGGAGCCGCTCGATCTTTATCGAGTAGTTTGCACGAATTCGCACTTTTTGTGGACCTTTACCATGCAAATTCATGTGAATCGCTCGATCAAGATCAAGTGGCTCCCGCAATTACTGCAGAGTATGCAGTATTGCAGACGGTCCACCTCCCCAAGTTATTATCTCGGGGCGAGTAGTCTTCAGCGGTGTGAGGTTACAGCAGGTACTATATATGGTGGGCACATCACCATTCATCCGCTTGATTGATCGGGCATGGTTGGTCCCCACTAATCGATTATTCATTTATCATAGATTCAGATAAGATGTGGTGATGTTTACCAGAGCTTTAGTGCGCTTGAAAATCGAGACAGGATCGATCCTATGTTGTAATGGGTATTACAGCAGAGGTGATGTAGTCCCTATTTTTTGTGATTTGTGTTTTGAAAATCCAACCTTCCAAATTTTGCTTGAATCCGAGGCCATTTGCTATTTTATCTTAATGGTCAAAATTTTTATCAACATTTAAGCAACTTAAATCCTATTTTAAATAGAACCGAATTTTTATTATTTAGATAAATAGCAAATGACCTCGAATTCGAGCGAAAATTGGATGATATGTGGAAAATATGTAGAAGATATAGTCCATAAGGTTGGATTTTCAAAATGCAAATCGCAAAAAAATAAGGATTAAACTACTATAAATATCAATTCACTCAAAGATTAGATTATAGAAGTCATCGTGTCATTAGTCCAGGGTTTACCTTATTAACCATAGGCATTCTTTCCGGTGGTGAGCCCTATTACATTCAAGTAGTTGGCTTAGAAAGCGGCTTGTCGAATGCGGTCTTGTAATCGCTCTTTCATTTGGGTAGGCAGGAGGCATTGAATGAAGCAGTGTTGAAATACTTTTCAGGAGATTTCCTCTAAATCATTGGTATGACTACCGAAATCGTGAGCATCAACGTGTAAGTTCTAGATCCAAGTAGTAGTATCAGAGCTCTTAGCTATTGTTCTTGGGAAATGTCCCTGTTTGACCTATTCTTCGAAAGACAATTTTACAGGATCCCTATCCACCACAATTTTCACTTCTTGTTCCGGCGAAGTCCTCTTTCCAAACACAACATACAAAGAGGTCCGCCAATAGTCAAGGTTTTAGCGAACCTCTAAGAGATAGATATTTATGATCAGTTCTCTTCCTTCCTATCTCATATCTAGGTTTTTTTTCATTACAATAGAGGATCATGTCTCTTGAAAATCTGCTCTCATCATCTAGTACTAGAAAATTCTTCTTGATGCTGCTGAAAATAAGTCGTGCTTTGATATGGTCCATTTTTTAGGTGTTGAGTGTCGTCAAGGTGCGTGGCTAAGCAATAATAAATTCGATATTATTTCACTAGAGAAATGTATAAGAATGACACACGGATCCGACTGAATGGTAATTTAACCAACATATAATTATTGAGCAGTACCCGAGTGTATAAAGAGAATAAACGTACATGTTGTAATGACCAAAAAAGGAGTTAGAAAATGAAGAAGCGGATCCGCTGATGAGTTACAGCAGAAGTGATGTAAGCCTCTCTTTTTTTCAATTTTGATTCTAACATCCAACTTTATAGATTGAATCTTAGATTAATGCTCTATATATCCTTCAAATTTTATCCAAATTCAAACTTATTTCCTATTTTATCTTACTGTTTAAAAATCTGATCAATATTTAAGCAACTTAAATTCCATTTAAAAAGGACTCGGATTTTTATATAATAAGATAAAATAACAAATAAACTCGATTTTAAGCTAAATATGAAAGATATGTAAAGCATTAATCTAAGTTTTATTTTACAATATTGAATTTTAGAATAGAAATAGTAAATAATAATAATAAAGATTACAACACCTCTGTTGAGGATAGGATTATGACAAGGCTCTCCTGATAAAGATACCACCACGTAGTGTAAGTGCGACAGGTATGACAAGGGAGTGTTGATCCTCTGCTGCAATGCTATAGTGTTGTAATGCACTACAGCCGCTCGATCATGAGCATGATCGAGCGGCTGTAGTGCATTACAGCAATACAGCATTGCAGCAAACAACCCGAGCCCATGACAAGGCTCCCTTTTAATACAACAATGCACTTATTGCAGTAGTCCTCCAAAAAAATCACCTCCAAGAACGTTGATCATGAGATTCAGGACTCAGGAGTAATACTCACATGGAAGAAATAAAAGTAGAAAGAGAGAGAAAGTAATTGAGAATGAGATAATCGTTCGGCATGATGCATGCGCAGTTAATAACTTAATAAACTCATGAGGAGTGAATGTTCAACCATCGTAAATGGAACACCATCAGATGTGACTCACATGACCTCAATACTCGAAAGCTACAATTCTCATTTTAAAAATCTGAGCACCTCTAACATTCCATCTCTTGATTGCTAAAATTAGAAATCACCTGCAAATTAAAGGGAAGATCTAAGCCCAAACTTGAGGACAATGCGAGTGATGAATCGGTGATTCATCGACTTAATACGTAAATTTTGAGCCACATCCCTGAGCAAATGAGCGTAAAATAACAAAACTTCATAAGACACTTGTCAAATAAAATGAGCTAAATATAATGCATTAGCACCAATAAGTCCGTCAAAGAAAATTCAGAAAAAAACCAAAAAAATCCTCATTTATACATGTATTATAGACCCTTTACGATAACTAATTAAATCGACAATATTCCTGATTTTTTACGGAGTTCATACTAACTTTAATTGACGTAATTCTAGTCAAATTAGTTCAATAAATTTGTGATTAAAAAAGTTTAAAAAAAGTCAAAAGCACAAGGTGCACATATCCCAAGAAATAGGTCTTTTCTGACTTGATATATGCTACAATTGAAATTGAATATATATGGCATACGGAACTCTGATTGAACCCCCACTCACTTTTAGCGTTGAACATCAAAAAAAACCCTTTTAATGGATATGTTGTGCGAGAATATGAATCACATGTGGAAAGATGGCTTTTGGACCTCATTGTACTTTGCACTTAAGATTTTTCATTATGTATTCTTAATCATGCATATATGCACAAACCACTCATATACATATTTTTTTATTTTACTTTTATATTGTTATTATCTACTAAAAATATAAAAATTATAAAACCGAGAAAAATCAAAATGCAAAAGCTTGGAACAATAGTTACTTTATACATATATGCTTAGATTATTCTTTTTTATATAGAGATTTAAATCTACCCAAAAAAATGGAATATCAATAGATAAATGTGCCTAATAAAATGTATTGTTGTAATAAAATATAAAAATATAGCCTAAAACAAAAAATCAAAGTAAAAATCGAAATTTGTCAAACTGATCTCCCATACCATACATATATTTGACCCCAAAATTATATCTTGAATTCTGTGTCGAAATAGCACTTGATGTCGTGAAAGTTGTAGAAAAGTTAACTTCCTAAACTTTTATATTGTTTTAATTCTTTAAAATTCAGTTGTAAGTTTAAGATCTTCAGTAATTTTGCTCCTTTAGCCCATGGAAATTGAATTCAATAATTTCGCTTCTTGGCATGGAGCTCCGGCAAGTCACCGCCATCAAGAAAAAAAATCTTGGGTTTTAAAACCTTACCGACATTTGTACATTTTAGGGATGAAAACGAATGTGAAAATATTCGTATCCGATCTGCTATCGTATTCGTTTTATACATATTTTGACATTCGTATTCGTATTCGTTTTAAAATGGATGCGAATATGGATATCATTTTGACATTCACTAATATTCGCATTCGCATTCGTATTCGTATTCGTATATTCGTTTTCGTACGTAAGTATAGTACTAGGTTTATTTATAACTATGTGTAACAATATTTTATGATTGAATTCTCCATTGTTGATTTAATTATTATGAAATTACTATATATGTTATATCTATTTTATGTGTAAACCATCATAAACATGTTTATTTTAGTTAATCTATTAAATATTTATGTTATTATTCGTATCCAATTCGTATTCGTTTTACATTCGTATTCGTTTTTAAAGGATATGGTAACACATTTTTCACATCCGTCAATATTCATATCCGCATTCGTATTCGTATTTTAAAATGGATAAGGATATGATTATAACTATATTCGTATCCGTATCCGACCGTTTTCATCCCTAGTCCATTTTCATTTGTTCTTAATTTCTTTTTTATGCCTTGTCTTTGTTATTCTTCTTCCTTCTTGAAACCAATGTAAATGGTTCAAATAAACTGCAAAAAAATACATAAATATTGATGAGAGACGAGCAATAAGCTGCGCAGCCAATCCTTTGAATCAGGGAAGAATCCCCACGTGCAGGTGGCTGAAACGTGGCTCCATGCACAGCTATATTGCCTTATTGTCCTTACCCATTTCTTTTTGCATCCATATATAAAGTCAAATGGCTCTCGTAACATCAAAATAGAAGACAAAAGGGCAACAGTTTAGTCTTTTTTAAATTTCAAAACTAATACCTCTAAACACTATATCCATAAATATCGGAACCACAACATTATTGCTCGTGACTTTTTGGATCCTTTTCAAAAGCTCAACAGCTTCCGGTACTAAGAATCCAAAAGCATCAAAACCAAAAGAGGTTAAAGCATATTGATTCTCAATGATTGATTTCTCGTACTTCAACACTTTTGCTGAAGTAGTTTTAAGGGCAGCATGCCTCACTGTGAAGGTCCCACTCTTCAACCCCACCATCAGAGAAACTCCTGTCAAATATATACAAGCATGTTCCCCTCCGACCAGTCCAAAAAAATAAAATATCAACATGTCTAAGTGTGGATCTTCCCTCCTGCAGATTAGTTAAAAAGTTCACAAGCACATCTTTCTTAGCAACAACACATGCATGTCTAAGTACATAAAATAAAACGTCTATAACCAGATCATGCCTGTACTTAAAATCTGGAAGCTCCCTGTAATGAATTGCATGATCCCTAACAGTGTATAAGCATGCCTTACGACAAACTAAGCATATATCATCAATTCTAAATAAAAGAATCATGAGACGATATCTGATGATACTACGATACACCACCGGTGGCATGTGAAGATCAAGACCGTCAATAGGAATCGCAAAGAGAAAATTTGAGCATGATCAGCTTGAAGACATCGAAAAACTGACTTTTGTCTAATGGTCATGTCAAATTTCACCTTCATTTCCTCAATTATTTTGTTAAAAAATACTCACCAAAATATTTTAAGTCTTTGAAGGAACGGTGTCCTTTTTACGGAAATAACTAAGGTCGAATGAGGGAATCGTGCCATGAAGTTGATGAATAGCATAATCAAAGACGAAGTCCATATTGTAAATCTCACTGTCTCGCAAGATATGATCCTGAAGTTCCCAAGATTGTGTCCTGGAAGCTACGAAGGCATACGAAGATGCCTTAGCTACTGAAAGTAGCCCCAAACTGCCAAGAAGAATGGGAAATGAAGCCATTATCCATGGCAGGTCTCCAAAGAAGGAGCCTCTACAAACAACAATGTCTTCAACAGACTCTTGTAAGCCTCTATCAAATAATATTGTTGCCTCCTCCATGTACATAGATTGACAAGTCCTCCAGCCAAATAAAAAATCTACCATACCCATACACGAACAGAGTAAAAGAAGCTCACTCTGGAGATCACCCAACTGAGGAAGAAGATGCATCAACTTCATATCTTTAGCATCCCTCTTCAAAGCCAAATCTTCAATAAAAATTTTATCTCTACTAATTGTCCCTCAAAGCAACTTTACGACTAATAAAGGTCTTCCAAAACCTGCTGGCAACAATCCTTTGAGAAGCTTCATACCATCACATGTAGGCCAAAATAGTTCAGTTTTGTGAATATTTAAAACTAGACCCAAGTTTGGCCCACACTGCCGGATGATACCCAGAACCTTGGCCATCTCATATATGCTCTCAATAACTGTACCATCATCAAGATACCATACATGAAGAAGTATCTTGCAATTATCCCTAACATAATGGATAAGTGGGTGTAGTACGAGGGAAGAAGGAGCGGCCCTAATGGATTATTTTGTTGCACTCCAACGGATGATCAGATATGACTGCCTCCAAGATATAACCTTGTAGTATGTCCATATAAGAACTCTACCTACAAAGAGATAGATGGAAATCTTACTCTCACCCGACATAATAAGGCAGACCTGTCAACCTATCACATGATGTAATAAGGGACACAAGATTTGCATACATACCCTTAGACTATATAAGTATTGCATGATAGTTCCATCCACCAGCTGCTTTTATTTGCACACACACAGCTTAAAAATGGATGCGTTGAAATGTGAATCATAAGCGTCTTGTGAGCACACGAGCTTTGACAGATTTCAGATAAATAATACCGTGAATAGACTAGAAGATACTTTTAGAGAGTGTAGCAGTGACCGAGAAGTCAATCATATGGTGAGTATGTTTCTATCACAATTCGAGGGAAGAATTATGCATTAAAAATTATTTTTCATAAAGAAATAGTAAAAAAATATAATAGGTGTGTTCCATTGAGTTACTTCTCTTGTCCAGATATCATTTATTTTCATTGTTGTTTGAATCAAAAATTACAAAAAGAAACAAACTTTCATATTTTTCATATTTATTAGCTGCATATTAACCCAAAAAATACAAAAATACATTCCATACAGAATTCACCGTCCTCTGCCTAGGAAAAATGCTAAGTTACAAAATATACATATTTTGTATTTTCAAGGTATTTTGGAAGATCAATGTTGCATTCCCCCTATATTTTGCAATAACGGACCTTTAATCCTCAATATATTATCATTTGAAATATACCGTAAATTAGTTTAGGATAAATTTATTCATTATGAACCAGAAACACATTTTACAAAAAAAAAAATTGGAGTGGTTAAGGGTCATACTTAAAAAATTAATTTTCATAGTCCTTAAGTATATGTAAAACCTAGGTTTTCGAACACATCATTTTTGTATTACATATAAATTGAAAATTCCAAAAATACAACTTCTTAAAAATGAAGCAAATTCTTAAGTGATCTAAAGTTACTCATGTCATACATAATAGGCAAAGATATCCAAAAAAGCCTCCACTGGATTAGAAAAAAAGTTCATCAGAGAATACATTTACAAAAATCGTCACAAAATATACATAACCAAGAGTAAGACATTCATCTCTTTAGTTACAATACAAAAATCTATTTATATATTCCTCTTCATTTGATAGGTTCTTGTGCCATATGTACGATCAATTATCTGTAATTGTGAACTTCTTGTGTCTTCTTCCTCGTCGAAGGTTGGCACAAGTGGCGGGATCAATGTAGCATACATAGATTGAGACACCATTGCTTCTTCCCCCTCATGTTCCTTGTAGGTGGTTTTGGAGTTGTCATCTCCCCATCACATACCTCAACCACAGGTGTGACGAATTGTGTCCCCAAAACATACTCGGGGACCTCGTCCATATTTTTGGTGATGGTACATGACTCATGCCCCGATCCCCCCCCCCCCCCATTTCGATGTCGTGCGTAAAATCTTGTTGCCCCTGTCTACGACCTCATCCATGACCCTCTTGATGTGTGTATGCCCTAGCATGACTTCTTCTAACCCCACATCCTCTTCCTCTTCCTTGTGCATGCTCTTGTTGCATGTACTCATCGTTTAAGGTCATAGCATCTACAAATTGAATGGCCAACTAATGCTCCATTTCAGACTTCGTCTCTCATGTTGTCTCTATACCGGTAGTAGGTTGGATCTCTTCCTCCCACCTCCATGACAAGATCCCATCTCTGCATCTAAAAATTTGAAATAAATTTAGAGTTAGATATTTGTGACAATGTAATCTATTTGAGTTGAATTATTTATCGACTTATATTGTATGCGAGGGTTACACCCAATCTATGTCTCAAGGAGCTAGGATACTCTAACAGCCGCCAAATTGACGTATAATGCGGTTTGAAAAGTAGTGATGGATCACGTGGAAGTAGATGAGAGTAAAACGTGACGTCCAAATATCTTGACCATCGACGTAATAATGTGGGAGAGCTTCGAAGTTGTCCACCCCATACGGCATCGACAATACTTGCACGCAAGTTATTTCGATTACTTCATGGGTATACCAAATTATTTAATTTTTTAAAAGGTATACATGATATGGAGATTGCATATCGAATGTGTCACAATATGGCCAAACAACATATGTCGGTTGGCATCAAAGTCTGCCCTCCAACGAACGCCTAATGGTCGCTCATACTATTGGAGTTTCACTCTAATAATAGATGTAATATGTCATACTATTTATTCCTAGCACTTGTAAGAACCTCAAAGAGTAAATCAGATGTCCGTTGTATAGGGGTGACCTTGTGTCCATTTGCATATGAACTCCAAGTTTGTATTTTTCAACAACCCATGTGATGTGTTTTTGTCCATTAGCAATGGCAGCGGTAACCTCATATGCACGGGTATTGAAATATAAAATACAATTGTAGAATGTTTTTTTAATCAGTCCTGCAATGGGTAAACAACGTGCATTATTCAGCACAACATTCTAACTTCTGCATAGATTGGTGGTCCACTGGCTTAACGAAAAATCACCATCACGGGCCAAAGTCCACTGCTCTTTCGGACAATCATGTGTCTCAAACCATCTGGTCGCATCGGAATTCCATTCTCATAATTTCCTCATGAAGTATGCAAATATTTTAGAGGATGTCTGAATGGGAGTTGCAGTCAGTAGGGTTTTCGTGGACCCATTCTTGAATATCGTGTTGAAGTTGCTCGACACGTGTCAGGAACAGAAATGCAATTGTGCAAATGGTAGAAGCAAGTCAACGTCAACATCATTCATGGCATACTTTATACCAGGATGGCGATCTGATATAATACAAATTGGACGCGGATGCATCCCAATAACCTTGATACGCAACAGAAAAAAAACAATTCCAACTTGACGCAGATTCTTCGTCCACAATGCCTAAGGAAGTCAGATAGTATGTTTGTCACCGTCAATCCCATAGGCAATCAATATTCTTCTTATACTTCCCATTCAAATATGTATCGTCTATGCTTATCAAAGGCCTACAACTTTTTAAGTCTTCAATGCATGGCCCAAATGCCTAGAAACACTACTAAAATCTACGATAATGTGGCTTCATTAGACTAGGGTGCTCTGTATTTATGATTGTAATTTGTTCCCGGATGGAAGCTTGCAAAACATGTAACAAGTGTGGCATCTCTACATAAGATTTATTCCATTCACCCTAAACAATTGCAATTGCCTTTGTTCTAGCATCCTAGAGTCTTTTCTTTGTAACGCAATACTTGTATACCTTCTAAATATGAGTCCTAAGAATGTATACTGGAACTATTGGGATGTTGCACACAAAATCTAGTACTTGCAGTTAAGTTGGGTATGATCATGACTGACTGATGCATGAGTGTGGATCGCCAAGCTTAGATCCCATCAAATTTGTGATAATGGACACACAAAAATCACTTGCAACCATTGTAGTCCATCGTGCACAAGATGGACTAAACCAATGTGGTAGATTCTTTGATCGCAAAGTTGTAATGGGAAAATATGCGGTACTTTTTCACAGAAAAGATAAGGTCATCTTTTGTTTTGAAAGTGTGACCCTTCCATAGTTCATGGCCAATGCTGTCAATGCCACTTTCATTTCAAAAATTTTCTTCAAAATTAGCAAGCCCGTCACCGCCTATCATATTGTAGAAAGATATGTAAGAGGCAATAGGAATGCCATCTATTAGATGGTCGTGCACAATATCATCTTCAACTTCCTCAGATTCATTCTCTATCTCATCGTCGGTGACTTGCGGTGGACAATCATTCAGAACACGATTTCACTTCCCTCCATACAGCCTCACTGATATAGTTACTCTCATCATTAGATGCCAGAGTAGGTGGGACCTCACTAGATAAATCAGCCATATGGGGCAAACCAAGTGCTCCGGAGGCGTGGTCACTGGGTGCACATTCAATCAGAGATGCATCCACTACCATCTCTATGGGAGCTAACTCTGCAATTGTCTTGGCGTAAAAAAAATACCCTGGACAATATCATCATGGACAGTAGATGTCGTCGATGTATGGGTTCCAATGTGATGTGATATTTTGATGTTGTGATTGCTCCTATCCAATGAAAATTTCCTATAAACCAATTCCAATAACTATTCGAAATACATGGACATTAACAATCCCAGACCTCAGAAGACCGGACAACTAAAGTCACCATTACGACTCTTCAATTCAAACATGCAATATATATGTACCATTGACCTCCTATAAAATGCATAAACATGCAGCAGAGGATGATGAGGTCTCGTATCTCGAGTGCTTCGGTGGTGACTGTGGAGAACGAGAGAATAGGAACAAGAGCACTCCTCGTAAGTGAGGAGTCGAATGTCGGGTGAATTTTGAGATATAAGGTTCTTTATATATATATATATATATATATATATACATACATACATACATACATACATACATACATACATACACACACACACACACATATAGGGGTTGATGGGGCTACCCCGCCCCATTTTGGGGCAAATTTTTTATTTTTTTGAAAAATATCATCATGTATATTCATCCCTATATCCCTCCTATATGACATTTGAATTTCGTCAGAAACAGAGACTCCTACGGCCTCCATCTAGACATGGTCGATTTAAAAAATCCTGCGGCCGTTAAAAAAATGACGTCTAGATGGAGGCTGTAGGAGTCTCTGTTTCTGATGAAATTCGAATGACATATAGGAGGGATATAGGGATGAATATACATGGTGATATTTTTCCAAAAAAATAAAAAAAATTGAAAAAAATAGGGTGGGCGCAGTCATGTTGGCTACCCCCAGGGGGCAGCCCCATTTTTCCCATATATATATATATATATATATAGAGAGAGAGAGAGAGAGAGATGAGTGATCCTATGAGATGAGATTTGGTGAGATGGGAAATTCTGGACCACTAATATCAACCTTCTCCCTCCTAGCTGAAATTAGTGGCCCAGAATCACTCATCTCACCATCTCACCAAAATCACATCTCATAGGATCGACCAATATATATATATATATATATATATATATATAGGAAAAACTTGAATTGAGGTGGTGCCTCATTTCAATCCCTGTGCGACAAAAAAAATAGCCGTCAGATTACAATCGACGGCCCCAGTAAAAACCACCTTTAGAGAGTCGATACCACTACGACTCTATCAATGAAATTCTATTTATAGAATATTATCATATTCTTTTAATGACGACAGATATGGTGGAAATAAATTGAATTCCTATTTTCTAGCGGATTGGTTATGTTCGAATTGAATTCGATGACTTCCTAAAATACGTTTTCTTCCTTAACGATTCATTGAACCAGTATTCAGAATTTCTCGACATATCTCCTTGAAATTCAATGGAAATCGGCGAAATAGTAGATCCAGAATTTTACAGAGATAATGCCCAGGTAATGTACGTTTTGCATTTCCCTTTAATAATGTTATTTATGCAAATCACGAGAAACATTGTGAATTTGGTTGAAAGACGATCTGGTTCTTGAATCGAAGTCGTATTATGCTTTAATATTTTGGGCTTTTTTATTTTAATATGTGACATTATTATATCTATTATCTCCAGTTATCTGACGGAGAGGGTGAAGTTATTGGACTCGGGGCACGAGTTGATGATAATTTACATCAACCAGGTATGCTGAACTACACAGATGTTTCAAAGTAATATAGGCCTTTGTTCATTTATATGTTATTGCTAAAAAAATTTTTCAAATTACGTAAATTATGTATATTTGGTGGTATAGTTCATTATTTTACATTAATGAACTACAATTTACAATCTTGATCATCATTTTACATTATATGATTCGATGTAATATTGTCCAAATAGTGCCATTTCCAGTCCATTATCCGGTAAATTACATATACGTGCATCAATTTACATTTTCTGTCATTATTTTACATTTATAGGTAATACATTGAATTAAAAATAACTAATTTTTTGCAACCATATTTCTAATGAATTTCAGATAACTGCTCTATCAGTGACCCTGTCAATGGTATCACACCGCATATAGGCCAAATATTTCTATCTATTGAAGATGCATTTAAATTTTATGAGGCATATGCAACTGAGATTGGATTCAATGTTAGGAAAGCAAGCTCTAGAGTTGGTAAAGATAAGATTTCTAAGGAGCCAAAATTATATTTAAATCTTTTGTTTGCTGGAAAGAGGGGTTTTCTAAAAATACAGATAAAACAATGTCAGTGGACAATGCAAGAAGTGATGAGAGTGATGAATGTATTTTTTTTAAGGAGGAGCGCCGTGTTGGCATATCAAGGACTGGGTGCAAAGCTTTCATGTCTGTCTCATATAGGCCTGATCTCAATGATTGGTTTGTATCGAATTTTGAACCTGATCACAATCACAATCTTGTTTCTCCATCTAAACGCAGATACCTCAGACCAAATAGACGTTTTTCAAAAGCCACAAAAATGCTTGTGAAGTCAATGAATGATGTAAACATACCTGTATCCAAGCAGTCAGCTTTCATAAACATGTCCAGTGGTCAAGTTGGTAGTATTGTTCGAGATATTTATAACTTGAACAGAAAGGAGAAAAAACAACGTATTGGGATGGATGTGCACCTTCTAATTGAACATTTTGAAAGTTGTAAGGCCAATACCCCTGATTTTTACTATGCTTACACAACCGATGATGATAACAGGCTTACTCAGTGTATATGGATTGATAGTGCCTCCATTGAGGATTACAAATTATTCGGTGATACAATATCGTTCGACACAACATATAGGACCAATGAATACAACCTGGTATTTGGATCTTTTTGTGGTGTTAACCATCACGGTTACACAATCTTCTTTGGGAATTCGTTCATGAGCAGGGAGACAACCGAGTCATTCTTGTGGTTATTTGAGAGATTTCTAGAAGTAATGAGCAAACATCCAGTATCTATAATCACAGATGAAGATCCGACAATCTGTGCAGCTGTTAGGATATGCTTCCCACATACTGTTCATAAATTCTGCACTTGGCATATAATGGCCAATCTTAAAAGTAAGCTTGGAAAGATTAAAGATATAAATGAAGTTCTATCTGCGTTTTCCATAGTTGTATGGAAAAGTATAACTATAAGGGAATTTGAGCAAGGTTGGTGCAAGATAATTGATCAGTATGATCTATCATCTAATGTCTGGTTGAATGAGAAGTATAGTATCAGATTTAAATGGATTAGTTTATATCTTAAGGATTATTTTTGGGCTGGTCAGCGCAGTACACAGAGGAGTGAAAGCATGAATGCATTTTTGCAACATCACATCACTAAACAGAACTCCTTGCTAGACTTTGTCTGTAGATTTCAAAGTGCAATTCAATAACGCAGGGAAAGAGAGAATGACATGGATAACATTGGTGATGTTTACACTCCAAAATCAAACTTCAAATGGAAGATGGAGGTACAGATGGTTCGTATATACACCAAGTTCATATTTTACAAATTTCGATATGAATTGAACGAAGTGAAGGAACTTAATGTTCGAACTCATCTGAACTCACTGGATTACTGTCAATATTTTGTGTCATATATTGGGAAGTCTGATGAAGAATTATGTGTTTCATCGTCAACGGAAAGCGACTTTCTTGTTTGTGAATGCAAGAATATGCAATTCTTTGGATATCCATGTAGGCACATACTTGCAGTATTGAAGATACAGAATATGGAGCGTTTGAATGAGGAATATATATTGAAAAGGTGGACAAGAACCATTAAAAAATCAGGAAATTATCCTATTTATGTGAAAGTTGCACACCAAGAAAGGTCGTCTCAGCTAAATCAATTGTGTTCGCATATTATTTCAGCTTCAGTTGAACAGGATGAGGATATATTCTTATTTGCCAAAGAAAGATTAAGTGATTTATGTAGCAACATTGATCGCATGATAAGTAACAAACCTTCTTCGAGTTCTACAACAGTTAACAATACAAATGTTCCAGATATAATTATTGAACCAATTGTTAAAGAACCTATTGTTGCTAGAACGAAAGGAAGTGGTCGCGGTGGTAGACCTAAGGGCGTTGGCAATCGTATTAGATCGGAATCTGAAATGAGAAGAAACAGAGACCGACAATGCAAATCTTGCCTCAAATACAATGTTGGACACGATTCTAGGAATTGTCCTAATAACATATCTGCGATTTATGGTAAATATTTAACATTCGTTGTTTATTGATATGTTTTTTCTTGTTCACTAATCTTTGTGTTTTATTGTGCAGTTGAAGATGAACGAAATTAAAGTGATTTGATAAAATTCTTATAAAGTAAGAGTATATTTTTTAATATTTTGTTGCAACATTTTATACATCTCATATAAATCATTTTAATATTGCTTATTATTTTCCTTTTCATTCTGTTTGTTTTTGCAGGTTTGCAATCTTCTGAAAGATTCTTGGCTGCAAATGAGCTTTGACGTTTGGATGCTTATCAGACTTAGTTTATTTATTTTTATGTATTTTTGTTGCTTATTGTTCTTTGTTCATTTTTTTGTAGAATTCAAACAATGTGTTATTTATGTTGTTTCAGATCAGATGTATCCCTTGGTATTATCATAACATAGAGTATTTCAGAGCTTTGATTATAAAGTTTACACATTTCCGTAAGCCAGTTGATTATAAAGTTGATTATAAATTAATAATGAAGAATAACAAACAATTAGTAATCATCGTGCACCCATAATTACAACTACATTATTGATTGAAAGATTGCAATTGTTAACATAATTGTTACCATAATAACGAATTCTAATTCTTTACGTAAATTTTCATTATTTTAGAAACTTGTACATGATATGTAATAATGAAGAATAACAAACAATTAGTAATCATCGTGCACCCATCATCGTGATGTTAATCTTTAAAGTATAAGAAGTTTTTGTATCATTGGAAAACTCTAATCTAACAAGGAAGTCGTTTAGATATCGAGCATTGCAATATATCTCATACTTTTTACAAATATTATCAATATTTTACATATCATGTTATTATTTTACAAATCGTTAACATAATTTACATGAAGTTTCATTATTTTACAACTATTGTCTTGACAGAAAGATTGCAATTTCTGAAAGATTCTTTGATGAAAGGTTGCAATTTTCTGAAAGTTTCATTATTTTACGACTAGATTATTGTCTGAAAGATTGCAATTGTTACTATAATTGTTTCCTCAATAACGAATTGCAATACTTTACGTAAGTTTTCATTATTTTAGAAATATGCACATGATTTGAAGAATAACAAACAATTAGTAATCATCGTGCACCCATCATCGTGATGTTAAGCTTTAAAGTATAATAAGTTTTTCGATCATTGTAAAACTCTAATCTATCCAGAAAGTCATTAGTTATCGAGCATTAAAATACATCTTATAATTTTTACAAATAAGATCAATATTTTACATACAATGATATAATTTTACGAATTTTAACCGTAATTTACAGAAAGTTTCATTATGTTACAATTAACAACATTATTTGTATTATAATTGTGAAGCTATGCGCAAATACAAGTATAAATCAGTATGAGTAATAACAAACTGTTAGTATTCATCGGGATGTGTATCTTTAAAGTAGAAGAAGATTTTCGATCATTCGAAAACTTTAACACAACCAGAATGTTGTGTAGTTATCGATCATTATAATATATCTTAGACTTTTTACGAATAAATTTACTATTTTACATATAGGAATAATAGTTTACGTATTGGTACTATAGTTTACAAACATTTTCAATATAATACAATTAGCTATATTATTCCTGTCAATATTTTGATCCTATCTGCAAATACAAGTCTATATCATCATGAGTAATAACAAACAAGTTGTAATCATTGGTATGTCAATTGGAAAACTCTAGCATAACCACAATGTCCTTTAGTTATCGAGTATTATAATGTATCTTATGTCTTCCTGTCATTCATGAATATATTGACTACAACATGTAACATATAGTCAATGCAAACATAGATTACTCGTCATATTTAAATGAAATGTTTGGTTCTAAAGAAGTTTTAAACAGAAACTGTGGAAACATACACAATTTAAGACAATTAAACAGTACATAGTTCTGACTTAAAATGAAAAAAACTCTAAGATCTATGTTTAATATGTCTTCTAGCTTTATCATTGTGTCGCCGAGTTCTCTATGTGTCCACACGTTAACAACAACGAAGCTATTTCAGATCTGAATCTGTCAATATCATCGTAGCTGAAGTCCAACGCCCTTCCTTCACATAGGTACTCCATCATCTTCATCACGTAAATCCCACAATCCAGACTCTGTGAAGGTTGCTGCGGGCAATCTTGCACGTAAATGATCTCCCAACCTGCAAGGCAATCATCTGGAATGCTGTTCATGAAGTATTCAGAGATCCAGCCATGCTGACATGTAATTAAAAAAGAATATTATTAACAGTGAATCAAGAATTTTAATAAAATCTAAACTTTAATTATCTCATATCCATTTCAAAACATCCTTCTTATGGAATTTTGATCCTTTCATAGAATTGTATGAAAGGAACTTTCTTGCTTTAAAATCAGTAACAAGAAGGTGCCAATGGTTTCTTGTGTGGATAACAGTGAAGATTTTCTCCAACTCTGGCATGAATAATCCTTCATTGTAAAGCTCCTCGAGCTTATCAAATTCACTTTCCGTAGCATTAACCACCAGGTTCACAAGATATTGTTGTAAAAATACAAGTAATAATACTAAATTATGATGATTAAATATATTTGATATTAATTATATCAGTAATCATAATCTCACCATTTGAAATATTGGTGTGAATACAAATGGGACATGATCATTAGTTGTGTTGTATTTATGTTGCAGCACATCTATAAACATGTCGATTATCTACAATATCAAAAACAATTTAGGCATAAACAAATATAAAAAGGTAAATATTATAAATATACGTACCGTATCCTCGATCATTCTTTCGTACAAGAAGTTATGAATATCTCTTCCTTTACAACTCCGATTTCCCGGAGTGAAGTATGTGGCATTCAATCTGTGGAATTTTATTTAATTAATACTATATATCTAAAGTTAAAGATTATTACATATAAAAGCTGAAATTTGTGGAAAATTACCTACTTGTCGGCAGGATCACGAAGAAATTCTTGGATCGTTTTCTTTGTCTCTTCTGATACTTTTTCGTAACCAATGAAATCGGTTACTAGATCGCAGAGATACTGATTCTTATTCAATCAATTATAGACATGGTTAGAAACAATTAATATCATTATCATATAGAATATACAGAGTTATGTGAACAGTATTGAAAATATACATTATACGACACTTGTAATCAATGATACAAAAGAATTTGTTTTATTTTTTATGGCTTACCTCACTGGATGTGTCATCCTCTTGTTTTCCAATTTCTTCTTTCCCTTGCTTCTCTACTTCTTGTACCAATTTTTTTGCTTCTCTTCTTTGTTTCAATCTTTTTATTATTGAGCTCTGTTGCACAGTGACTTTTTCCCTCTTTCTTCTCTTTGTAGTAGGTTGTGTGTTCACATTTTCTGATTTTGAATTGTCACCAATGTTCAGATCGAAAGAAGGCATGTCACTCTTGAGAGGTAAATCTTTTTTTGTTGTATCTTGAGATTGATACAGTGGATCTTCATCACAGATTTCAGAAATTAAATTCTGAAGTTTTTCTCCGATATCTGAGTCACTAGGTTCCAAATCTCCTACATTGACATCAGATTCATTTCGTGTTATTGCATCCATGTCTTGGTCATTGTCATCAATGTCATCTTCATCTTTATTTCCAAATTTATTCTCCAACGTTTCTTCTGATTCCAATGCTTTATGACCAAGATCAATCATATCATGATCAGGAACCATTTTTATTTTTTTCCTTCAGCTCCGTAATCTCAGTTGTCAACCTATCATTCTCCTTCTTCAATTATGAATTTATTCTGATATGTTCTTCAACTTTTTCCCTATATGTTTCACTTATTGCTTTGACTTTCTCTTTCAGCTCCTCTATCTCAATGGAAAATGCATCACACATACATGTTTTTTGTTTCTTTTTTTTACAATGTCTGCACTTGAAACACAAGCATCTTTTTTTTGGTCACTCATTTCTTCTATCTGTTACTTTCCTTTCTTTTTTAAAGCATCCTGTGGTACTGGGATCGCGGTTATGATCAAAATTTCTGGTCTTCTAACAGCAAAACCATCAATTGTAAACTTCTCAAAAGGAAAGACATACTCGTCTGCTCCTATCTTTACAATTTCATTTTTTTTGAAGTTGCAAAGCAGGCAATATCTATATAAACAAGATAATTTAGTATTAGAAAGAAAATGAAATTACGAGTCATTCAGTATATTATTAATCATCTCAACAAGGCTTACTTGATCACAACTTATTGAAACCAATGCTCTCGAAACTCCTTTGATTGGTCCAGCCCATTTCCTTATTCGTGGCCTAAGATCTCTGCTGACCACAAGGTCTTTGCAGCAGTACTCCATCATCCATACCTGATACAATGGTGTTATTAATATTTATGTTTTTTATCATATAATAAAAAATATTTTCAAAGTACTCACATATAAGCAGGCAACACATCCTGTAAGGTAACCAAGTATTACCCTTGATGAACCTGCTCTTCTCTTCTGAACTCTACTCACAACGTCATCCATGTTGAATAGTATCATCCTTGCTACAGCACCAGACCAGTTAAAGTATCTTGTATCTTTAAGTGATTCTACATAGTGTAACAAATCTTTCGGAAAAGAATAAGAACTGTCTGGGAAAAGGAATGTGGCAAACATCAAAAGTATCAAGCATGTAACATAAATAGAGACCGAGTTGTCATCATCTCTATTGTAGTAGTCCTCGAGAATGTTGTTCAACTTCCTTCTATTGAAAATCATTCCTTCTTCAAACATTTTGTGAGATATAAAAGATCTCCATTGAAGGTGTCTTCCTCTCACTGTTATTGAGAATCCAGAGCTTGGCAGACCCAAAATTGCTCCAACTTCTTCATCACTGAAACTCACTACCTTATTCCCAAATCTGAAATTTCTGCCTCCTTGGTATTGTTCAACCAACCATTGAAGGTTTTTTCTTTGTATTTCAACATGGCTAATGCTAATTATTTTCCCAAAAGCCGTCTTTGACAATAGTGCTTGTTGTTTGGGCGTGGGTCTATGGTTATCAATGAACTGAACAAAATGTTCAATGTAGCACCTGTGTTGTACATAACCTTTGCCTAAAAGAAGAGGAAAAAAATATATTTGTGTTTGCAATAATCAATGATTTTATTCATATAAATAAAAAACGCAATTTATATTTAAGTAAACATAAATCTTCTTACTTCCAAAATCATCATTAAGCTTCAGAGCATCCTTATCAACATCGAATTCCTTTATTTTGATAACTAGTAGTTTTGTTCCTTATGTTCATACCATTTACCAGAGATATTATTTGTCTAAAATTGTTAAAATAGTCGTAAAAATTTGAAAATATACTTACTTTTGATTTGTTGCTTCGACCGATGGATCTGGAGTTCCATCATTGTACCCCCACTGTACTGATCTGAGTCTTCATCCCGTACCCTCGTTGGTTCAATCAAGTTTGATTGCATCTCCTCCATCGTCTCCTGATGTCCTTCTTTTCTCCTTAGAAAGCGATTTCTCGAGCGGAGACTCTCTCCTCAATCGAATCGCTAGAAGATCGCCTGCCTTGCCGTCGTCGCCCTTATGCGGTAACTTTTTCTTGCTTAATTTCAAATTAGGTTTTTTTGTATCTTTATTGTATGAATATACTTCATATTTTACTTTCCTTAAATTCGATTTCATTTATTCATAGATCTTTATTTGTGATTTATTGGTAATGTTGTATTTTTTGAAATTAAACAGGAGCTTGTTTTCGGTTTAGACTAAAAATAGAAAGAATTTGAATTTTTAAATTTCAAATTGATTTAACTTAATCAATGAGTAATCATTAATTTGGTAATTAATTAATTATCGAAAATTTCATTTCCCTTTTTTCCTTTGCTCTTCAACCATTGTTAGCTAGTTTTTGCTTTTGAAATTCATTTCTGCTTTATCATCTCTACATCTAAACAGGTCAGTATTTTATCTTCATCTACACACTATGTTTATTCTTCTTCATATTTGCATTTGTTCCAAATTCCAGTATATGTTTTCATCAATCTTTATGCACAATTTAAATTTAAAAGATTCATTTTTGCGTTGAGCTTTTGATTCTTTGAATCAGACATGTGTTTCTCGCAATAAATTATTCATAGCATCTGCAATCTCATTCTCTAGCGATTTTTTCTTGTTATATATAGAATCACTAATTTAATTTTTCAAATCTTTAAAACAGGAAAACATACATTGTTTATTTATCACTACTTATGTTCTCTTTTGAAAGCATCAAAAATTACAAAGATAAAATTTTTAAAATGTTATATAATACAGATATCAACATGAGAGCAGTTACCATGTATATCTTCCCATTTTATTTGTAGAATCGAGAATATCAAACCAAGAGAGATTTCAAATTGTAGAATAGAAGACAAAACTGTAAAATATAACATGGTTTTGTAAAATATAAATTAGTAATGTAAAATAGTGGCAACATTGTCAATTATTTAATGCAAAATGTTAGAATATCTCAGTAAAATACCCTCAATTCTTGTAAAATAAATTGTTCATTTGTAATATATTATTATACAATTGTAATTATATGTGATATCAAGATTCTGAGAAAATAAATATATATACGTATACGTAACGTACATATATTAATTGAGATATACATTAACAGAATATAGTAGCCTTTAGTAAAATATACAATTTATACGTAAAATATGATAATTGTTGGTAAACTTGTTTAAAAGTCTGTAAAAAATGTTCTCCAGTTATCATAATATCGTTGTAAAATATAATTCAAATTTGTAATTCTCGTTTGTATTTTGTAAATTATAGATATATAACGTAATTCATATTTCCATTTCCTTATATCTAAATTTCACATTTTGTATATGCGTATAGGAGAGTTTGCAATGTCTTTATCAATTTCGTATTTTATTACGTAACCGAATGTAATTTTTTTTACTTAATATGTGTAAAATTCTTTTGAATAAACGCAATATGTCACCATCTTTTAGGCTTTTTTCCGTATAAACGGTAGATAATATGTTGTAAAATATGACATGAAGACGTAAAATATCACAATATTTTGTATTATCATAACAGATTATTTCAAAATACGGTTTTTTATTCAACCAAGATTTTGACGCAATGATGTGTTCTTAAAAATGCTTATTTGCTATATATAGAATGTTTAGTGATGTGTAATAATTTATTTAGCATTAATTTAACCATCCCTTATTATAGGAATGTTAGTTGGCACGAAAACCACATAGTGGTTTCAATCTCCTTCGTTCACTCTTAATCCCACGGCCTAAGATGAAACATTTCCTTAATCAAGGAAAGGTGCCACCTCAATTCAAGTGCACCCATATAGGGAAAACTTGAATTAAGGTGGCACCTCACCACAATCATGGTATGACATTGCATAAAATCCGTTAGATCTTGATCAACGGTTATAAACAAAACCACCAAATTAAACCCAAAACCACCAACCAAATAATATCCAACTCGCTATATTTAGAAACAAAATTGAATATTCTATTTAGTTGCCTCATTATCTCGTTGCTCATTAATTACTCGAATTCATTTTCTAAATATAGCATCCATCATAATCAAGCCTCTCAATTACTCGAAATTCCCAAACAAAATTCGATGGGGGCATGCTTCCTCTCCAGATCTTCGTCCTCCCTCGACGTAGAGGCGACGGATGTGCATAGAGATGATGGTGGTGTGTGACGATGACGATGCACGATGACGACGACGATGATGCATGGTGCAACATGAGGTGGTTGTGCACAGAGGATGATGTATGTTCTTAGTATATTTTCTTATTCTTTTTATTCATCTATTAATCAAGTTCCAGGTTATTTTAGATTGCTTTTGTTTTTTATTTGGATTTTGATTTTTCTTTCAGTTTTGATTTCATCTCAATCCAATCTTCAAAGTTTCTCCTTTATTTTATTTTTTAATCAGTGTTCCGATTCACTACTTGTTATGATTGGATACGAACAGTTATTACGATTTTATAATTTATAACACTGGATTGTAAAATATATCAATCCTTTGTAAATTGATAACAATTATTTCAAAACGCGAGACTTTATTCAATCATATTTTCCGGAATATTCAACATACTTTTTATTATTTTGAGTTCAATTATACTTTCTGAAATATTCAATTGTTTGTAAATTTGATTTTCCATGTACTTTTGAGTTAATCACACTTTTCATTTTTTTTCTTTTAAGTTTTGTTTATAGATTGAATTCAGTAGATAGAGAATGAAAATATCACCCAAAAGAAAGAAATTGTTGATTCGGCATGTAAATATTTGTTTACATATTAAACATGTCCCAGGTTGCTAGTATCAATAAATATTTTTTTATTATAGAAGATTGTGCAACTTGTTATATTTTTGCCCAGAAGGTGATGTATTTTGCAAAAATGAAATTAGATGAAATCTCATTTATTATGCATTAAATACTAAAGGAATGAAGTTTACAGATTCAATTGGATGGATCAAATATCAAATATGATGGTATATTTTACCTTTTGATCTACTAATTTACATAATTGATTGTATAATTGATATTTTGATTCATTGATTTACAATTCTGCATGTATTTTTTACATGTTATCCTTTTTTAGAAATAAATGATAAACTACTGACTGATTTTTTATTTTGCAGATTAGCACATAATTGTTAAATGGGAGCGTGGATTTTACAAAATCTACACAAACTTTACAATGGATGACAAATTTCAATGGATCCATGATATTGGGAAACATGTTGGATGGATATATAAAATAATTTATACATTAATAATAAGAATTCTATTTTACAAAAATCACATGTATTTTACAGAAGAGATCACAAAATTTACTAAATAATATCACATTTTACAAACGTTACTCCCACATAATGTTCTAAAAAGGACTGCAAAATTTTCAAAATAAATCAAATGTGATTTGCAAAAGAGACTGCAAAATTTACAAAAAATGTAGCAATTTACAAATATTGCTTCCAGGGAATGTTGGATGAAATGAGATTCAGTATGTACTATGACATGTATTTTCTAATTTGTGGATTAAAAATATACCTCCAATTTTGTAAGTAAAAAATATAGCTCTAATTTACAAGAAAATATTGCAATTTACAAATATTGCTTTCAAAGAATATTGGATGAAATGAGATTCAGCATGTACTATGACGTGCAGTTTCAATTACGGATTAAAAATATATCTCATATGTAAATCTTCTAAAAATAATATGCATATGACGTGTATAATATTTAATGCGTTCGCAATTTACAACATCCGATATATTTGGAAATACAGTTGTAACAAATATCCCGTCATTATAGGAATGTTTTCCACGTGTACATCAATTAATTAGGGCATTATCAAAAGCTCCCTATATTTTAGGAAACACAGTTGTACGTAATACACCAATTTTATCGAATTTGAACTTTTTTCCCGTACATCAGTGACTATGATTTTTGTAATTTACAGCACGTGATTGTAAAACATATCCATCTTTTGTAAATTGATAACAATTATTTCAAAATGCAAGCTTTTATTCCATCATAATTTCTGGAAACTACAATGTACACTTCTCGGATTTTACTGAATATAGAATGTTCAATGACGTGTATTTGACTAATTTGGCATTAATTTAATCCGCCCAAATTTAGGAATGTTAGTTGGCACGAAAATCACCTAGTGGTTTCAATCTCATTCGTACACTCACCATCCAATGGCTTAAGATGACACCTTTCCATAATCAAGGAAAGGTGTCACCTCAATTTAAGTGCACCCTATATATATATATATATATATATATATATATATATATATATATATATATATACTATATATATATAATATATATATATATATAACAGAGCATATCACTAAGATTCTCTGCGCTTTGTAGATGAGTCTGCACTATAGGGAAGCGCATAAATAGTATGTGTTATGCTATATCGCATAGAATATATACGATATGTCTGCAGTATTGACAGAAAAAAATTGTTGACTTAGTTAAGGAATAAAATGTTTCAATTACATTACGTAGGAATTTGTCTTTCTTAAAAACTTATGTAATTGATTGCATGTGAATTGGATATATGTGCTATCCGGCATCCTCGTGATTGACAATGGGTCGTGCTTGAGTAAAATATACACGCTCTTCGTTTCACTCACATATTTGGTGTGGATTTTGACCTGACTGAAATTCGAAGATGCTACAACCGACATTGAATTAAGTAATTGAATCGCGCTCCATGGTAGCATTGGATCAACACACTTAAGAGTACTCATCAATGCATATTTGCTTTCACATGTGGAATCTTTCCCTCATCATCTAATTTGACCTCCGTCCAAATTTGTCTAATTAATTTTAGCTCCAGCCAGAGAGGTAAGAGAGTCGACTTGCAAGTTGCAATCAACCAAATTAGTAAAGATCAAATTGCAAAAGAAACCCACATCTGACTTTTTTCCACGTGAAATTAATATTGAAATGAGTAGGTCAAAATAGTACTGTCTTGTCCTTTACCATTTTCTTTCAGTACAGGAACTTTCTAGTTTGAACCTATATACTTATAAGAATAAACTCCATATTCGAAGAATCAAATAGAGAGTTTTAACAAATTCCATATACACCTTGTTATTACAATATTGAACTTATTTCGTAGGATTTTTACTCATTTATGTGAATTACTACTAAGGTAGAACTCTCAATCCCTACATGGACCTTAATTTCAAGACTAAAGATTTGCCATAAAAGGGATCGATTGTTTAATGTTTGGATCTAGTAAATCAACAACTATCACTCCTTAAGACATTGAAGTTTTTACAGACTTGAGCGTGTATTAGATAAATCTATGAGTTCTTTTGTTAAACTTTGAATCTTTAAGTTCATGATTGCCGTCGTAATCTCATAATGCAACAAAATCAGATGAATCGATATTTCCATTGTATGGATTCTAAGAGAAGTTTCTTAAGATATTTATCATCAACTCTAGTAGTGTCTAAAGCATACATCTCGAACCTAAGGGGATACCAAGACAAGATTGTCGATTTGCTAGATCTCCAAGAGACTAGACTTCCTCTCCATGTAAATACATACCATGTAATACCCTTTTGATCGCATCGTTGCATCCTTCTGATCGCATTGTTGCATCCTTCTATTATAGGAGGAAGCTTCTCATAATTCAAATGTAGGACAAAGTTATCTTTAAGAACATATATAAGAACTGTGTCTAAATTTAATGTGGGAAAAGGCTTTGTTGTTGTTGTAATATAGGTACTTTGTCTAAGGCCTCCTAATGTGTACAGTCAGGTAAATTAACGTTTGGGTCAACTTAGAGGAATTATTCTGGTCGACTTGGATAAACTATTACATATATTAAAAGTATTATTTTGGTATCCAGATTCAATCTATACAATTTGTTGATATTAGAATGAACTGTTTTAGATCATTAATTATAATATTGTACATAAACTTATGTGTAAGTGGTTTAATGCATATTGGATGTGTGCATGTGTGTAACATGCAATCAGTTTATTGGGTTCCCTTTCTTGTGGGAATTCGGCTCTTAAATAGCACTATGAGTAGCCTTAATTGCAATGAGTCCTAATAAGAAAAATAATCATCTTTTGAGAATAGGAGTGCAATAACCCCAATCCTATAGGATTTAGAACTTCATGCACTCCACCTACTTTTACATCATGCCTATAAAGGTCCTTGACCTCTTATCAAGGCATCCAACACGAGAGACAAATCGACAAGAGAGATAAAGTAATAAAAGAAGAAGTTTCCTATTGGTCTGCCTTGGCATTTGACTAGAGATTTAAGTGCATCCACGTGTTCGGATTTAAGTACTTCAATGGTTTTAAAACGCTAATCCCCAATGATCTCAATGATATATTTTCATTTACTATCTCAATTTTTGTTTATTTATGCCATTTGAAGAAAGGATATCCTTTGTATAAGCCCATTAACGGTTATATCTTTTGATAATAGTCCTTGATTTTGGGTTATGAATAACCCCATGATTTTTCCCTCAATTGAGGGTTTTCTACCCATTAGAAATTCATCGTGCATCTATGGTTCATTTTTGTGTGACTGGATTTTATTTGTGATTGTAGTTGGCATACCATACATGATCCACTTATCAACTTTGTGTTTTTAGTATTTCGATCTATACGGAGAATACATTCCCGATAAGTGGTATCAAAACCAAGGTTCAGAAAGTCGGTATGTGGTATTCGTTCAGTCGGGTGCTCTGAAGCAAGTAAGCGAGCATGCGGAAGTATATGTGGATTATGCGCTTTCTATTGTTTTAATTAAAAATAATTAAAAAAATATAATAATAAATTCAAATATTAGATATTTATGTTTCAAAAAATATAACATGGAAGAAATATGAATACAAACTAAAATTTTATTTAATAATGGCATGATGCAAATATAATAACTACAAGATACAAATCTAATAAAATTTATTTGATTGAAATCCAATCTATCCAGTGAAATCCAAAATATCATTTGTTTACATTGAAATAGTTGTATTTAAAAAAATCTATGCAAACTAAAATTTTATTTAAGAGTGGCATGACATAAATCCCATGATGGTAAGATACAAATCTAATAAAATTTTATTTGATCAAAATCCAATCTATCTAGTGAAATCCAGTAGATCATTTGTATTAATTGAAATAATTGACTTTAAAAATCTATGCAAACTAAAATTTTATTTAATAGTGGCATGATGCAAAACTAGAATAAAAAAGATATGTTTAGAAATGATATAGGTCCATGTTTATACGAGGGTTTTTCGTCAAGTTGAGTGAGAGGGCTTCATGCGAGACAATGCCTTGATCAACCACTTAACCAGGTCCTAAAACAAATCCAATTAATTGGATATGCTATTGTATTCCATGAACCAGTTGCTTCAGCTAACCGGGTTTAAAGTCTATTACATATGCGATTGCATATGTGGTTTACTCGACCGCATATACCCCACAACACGCATATGGAGCAAGTTTGGCATACTCGGTGTAGTAGGAGGATAAACTCCGCATATGCATCGCATATGCGGCCGCCTGGGCCGATTTTCCGAACATTGATCAAAACAAAGGGTATCGCATTTCTTTGCAACTAGTGATATCAAATATATGAAAAAACAAGATGAACGAAGTACTATTTGCGAAGGTCATGCCCCTTCTAACTTTTCCCATCTGCATTTTGAATCCAAGAGCAACGAAGAGTAAGAGTTTGAGCATGACAGGCATGTAGATTTTTTATTTGATAGCTTGTGGATGGGAATGTATATAATCACGTTGAAAACGACACTGTTGTCCAATTTGAAGAACATATATGCTTCAAATATAGAAATAACAAGTTGTTTCTACCCCAGGAGATTAATGCAATTGAAATTTAAGGGTAGTACTTATGTTGTAGACCATCTAAATGAATTTTAAAACATTAGCAGACAACTTTTCAACATGCACATAAAATTTATAGATATAGTTCTAGATTTGATATTGCTTGCTATTCTTCCATATTGTTTGGAGACATTTTGAATTTCTTTTACTAACTTCACACCTAATGGAGTTTTCTGATGGAGTGGCTAGTGTTTCTAAACGAAGATTAGAAAAAATTCTCAATATTCTTTATTATTGTAAAGCCTTGAACTAGATCTCTCTCGGATCCTATATCATAAGATCTGCCTCGTTAAGAGGAAACCAATGGAATTTGTTTCATGTGAAACAGATTTCATTTTGAATTGTTGTAATTTTTAGAAGAAAGATAAGTAAGGAGGTTTAAAATATCATTAACCCATAATTATTGCCATTAAGACTAATTAAACATTATTAAAGAAACTAATGATGGATTTTAGAGTGCTAATGACCATTAGCAGACACTGATCAAATGCCAACTAAAGTTAAGCGTGAGCTGCAAAAATTAAATCGCGATTAGTGAAAGGTAATCACAATTAATGCTAATTAAGCATCATTAGCGAATCTAGAAGCTTCTAGAAAGTTTTAACTTAAATCATAAGTTTTTTATAAGATTTAGCCGAAGCTATGGACCAAAATCATGGGTCGCAGTTAAGGGTTAAACCATGATTTACTAACCATGGTTAGTGATTTTCTAAAGCCTATAAATAGCCTTTCACCCATTCATTCTCTACGATTTCCATTACCAGCACTACCACGAGGTCTAGGGTCGAGAGGTTGAGAGGAGGAAAGGGAGGCAGGGAAGGAGCACTAACGAAGCACTGCCGGAAGGATGAGGAGGAGGACGATGGTGCGATCCTCTCCTAGTTGGCTTAGCATAGAAGGTAAGTAGCTCTAACTTGAGCTAGGTTCTCGATTTACCTTATTTTATGATTCATTTTGTGTTGAGGTTCAAGGAGAAATATATGTAACACTCTACTTAAGTGTGGGTGATGAAGTCGCTAAATACGTGATATAATTTGTACTCATTGTAATACAGGTACTTAGCAAATCATACATAACACTATCAAATGTCTCTGTGAAGAGGACTCCGCTTAAATTTATATCCCAGGTAAGTCCGCGGTCGAACACAAGGAGGCAAAGGAACAACTTTGGGTTAAATCAGAAAACTTAGGCATAGGTTTCCAATGCGGATTTTTTGTATTTTTAATGCAAAAATAATGCGAATGCAAAACGCGGGTGAACTAAGTTTATAAGAAAGCACATACCTTAACCAAATTAATTTTAATATGAAATTAATCTAATTTAGCCAAATTATATTTTTCCTAGATATATTTTTCCTAGAAACTTAATCTAATGATGAATGTAGAGCACATTTTCTGAAATTTTAAGGGTTAAAATGCAATAATGAAAAATACTCACTTTTTATGGATTTTCATGCAATTTTTCATATAAATAGAATGCAAAAATTGTGAAACTTAACTGGAACTTAAATATGATACAATAAGAGTACGGTATTTTTTTAGAATTTTAGATAATTATATTTTTTATGTATTTTTTAATGAAAATAGAGTGACTGTGAGTATTTAATTCATAATAAATCCACAATGTAAGTTTATCCAAAGAGACAATTATCTCAAAAAGATATTTTAACATACAATACAGGAGAGTTTGAATTTAACAAAAATAATGTGTGTGGATTTAACTAAAAATCAATTACCAAAATCACTCTACAATTTATTTAAGGTACAAGACACTCCAATTAAGATGAAATTTGGATATTAATTAAAGCACAATTCAAGACATCATTTCTAATATTTTAGGATTTTTGGAGAATGTGTGAGTTAAATATGAATTTAAGATCACAAATTGTGTAAAATACATAATTCTTCACTAAAAATATTTTAACTAATTACCCAAATCTTTAAAAAAATAAAATAAATACTAAAATGGTAGAGAATTAGTTGATCAACAATATAACATTTTTCATTCAATAAAACGATGCAAGAAAGACATCTAAATTAACACGTAAACATAGGGGTATCCATGCAAACAAAATTTAACTTGAATAGAACCAAAACATGCATAGGGACTACTTTACAAATATAAAAATGTGAAGGATAAATGATGTAATTTTTACAAAAATAAAATAAATGAGAAAGGACCTTCCCTCCAGACGGCTAAGGTGCAGGATTGAAGGTAGAGGGCGATGGGTGGTGCATGGTTGGAGATTGGGCCTAGCGGAGGAAGGTCGTGCGGTGGAGTGATGCGAGAAGGTGGCCCGGTGGGAGGCAGAGGGTTGTGGCAATGCGACATTAGAGGAGCGGGCGATGCACGGGCTGGTGTTGAATGGAGGAGATGGGAGCGGCCCGGTAGTAGGTGGCGGAGGAGGGTCGCGGGCAGGTCCTAGAAGGCGGTGACGTCACTCTGGAGGGTTGTGGCGGAGATGGCGGCACCGTGTTGGATCTACAGACTGCATATGGCGGTAGGGGTGGTGCACTAGAGAAGGAAGGGGGGTGGGTGGAGATGGCGCGATGGCCGCTGCTGTTGGCGGTGGACGGTCCAAGAATGCGAACAGGTGGTGGAAGGGATTGTGGGCAGCAGCTACCGCTAGCTGAGGAGGAGGGTCACTGCTGGCGACTGTGGCTGGAAGAAGGGGGCGGTGAGCCATGCTCCTGATGCTTCCCCTTTTTATTTTTTTTTTTATAATTTTGTTGTGTTGTGATTTAATTTTTTTAATCTCTAGAAATCAAACAAGAAGAGAGATGATTTGGTAGTGAAGGTGGTGGTGGTATGATGAAGGTGGTAAATGATGGGGAAGATGATGTGGTGGTGTGATATAAAAGGGGAGAAATTGTCAAATAAAATAAAATAAAAAGGGGAATGATAGGGAATACTTACCTATGGTTCGCCGGATTTGTAGAGCAGCTATGCTGGACTCCTATCGTGGCCTTGATCCGATTGGCGAAATAAAAATCAGACAATCTATGCAAGCTTGATGGGAAGCTCGTGACACAGCAATGATGGTCGTCACAGATCTTGCCTGAAGGAGGTCATCGCTTGAGGAAGATGATAGGTCATTGTCAACGACACAATATTCCAAGCTCTCTATTTTTTCTCTAAGAATAGCATATGACGAAAAATGAGGATGAAGAGAAGAATAAAATGAGAAGAAGAATGGCACTTAGAGAGATAGTGGAATGGTGGAGTTGAGTGGGAGGTTAGAAAAATGGTGGAGTTGAATGGAGGTTAAAAGAAGAAAATGGAGTTGAATGGGAGTTACTGTAGAAAATGAAAAATAAATAAAGGAAAGAAAATAAAATAAAGTAGGGTACTAAAATACAATAAAATAAAGAGAAGAAAAAGAGTGGGGAATTTTCAAATAAGACAAACAATATGTACATATTTTTTACTAATTTTATTTTTTTTATTTTTAATAAAATATATTTATAGAAGAAATAGATCATTAAAAATGAAATAAAAAACAAAATATTTTTTGGATTTTTAATAATTAATAAAATAAAAATAAAAATGATGAAAGAAAGAATATTTACAATATATACAATGTACACTGAGGTCCCAAAACTCATATTTTGCAAACGAGCTCCGATTTTAATGAAACCACTTTCATTGGATAGGTAATTTTCTAACTTAAACTTTAAACGTGAGTTTGGTGAATTTGAGTTCATATGGAGCGGAAATTTAGATGGGAAGTTGGACTTTACGGCTTTTTCTATTTAGAATCTAGGAGTATTTATTTGAGGTGAACTTTATTTTGTTTTTTGTATTTTTATATATATTTTTATAAACAAGTCTTATAAATAATTAGCCAAAAAGAAGTTGAGATGAATTTATTAAAATATATGAAGTTTGAGTTATTTACAGGTGAAAAACTCCTTTTTTGCAGCTTTTTATTGTTAATTTATTTTGTACAATGTAATATACAATAATTAGTGTATTTTATTTACAAGAGTTATTTTATTAATTTATTGATTTTATGAACATTTATTTTAGATTTTACTCAGGTATTTTGATAAAATCAATATATTGAGATGATGAATCGTGGACTCATCAACGGACATCTATGCACGTCACTGAACACATTGATTCGTCACACCTTCACTCACTTAAGACGCATGGTGTCAACTGATTCTCCATCTTTATGGTTCTATTATATTCTTTCGATTTTACATTTATAGTTGTTTTGATGGAGAAATCTATGTAACATCCTATTTAGTGCGGGCAGTTATGCATGCTCGTGAATCTTGTAATTCCTAATACCTTCACTTACCTAAGATGCGTGGTGTCTATCGATTTTCCATCGCTTGCAGTCTAATTATATTCTTTCAATTTCATTATTTTTCTCCTCTCGGTGATCTTATAGATGAATCTCTTTTCATTTTACTTTTAAAATATGTCCCGATATAAGGAAAATTTGTCATAATTTTCATAGAAATATTTCCCAATATAAGTGGAAATTTTGTCGAAATTTTCCTAGAAATATCACCCCATATAAGGGGAAGCACTGCTAAAATTTCAAGAGAAAAGATGTTCTTCGCGTTCTTCATGTGCTTCATGTGTTCTTTGTGTTCTTCGTGTTCTTCATTCATTCTTCGTGTTCTTGACACGTTCTTGATGTTATTGATACGGAAATGGAATTCGATCATTTTAGGAGTTATAAATCATCCTTTTTGAAAATGAATCACGATAATGCACTGCAAATGAGAAAGAGAGAGAGAGAGCTCGATTAGGTAATGAATCTTTACTTTTATTGTTGGATTTTCATATAAGATCGTTGAAATTCCTGATTTTATGTTCTTCGTTGTGAAGAACCCTAATTGGGCTATTTTTGAGAAAATATGAAAGTTATGTGATTCCTACTAAAATAATGTCTAAGCATCAATATGATGTCGTGGCCTGGAGAGTTAGGGTTTGGGAGTTAAAATAAGTATAAATGTGAGTATGTATACATATGTATTAACATATATGTGAGTCTACACTCAATGTTGATGAATATGTAAATCAGAGAACTAACAAAAGAATTACATCATGGGAATTGATGTGTACTAATTTGGATCCTAAAAGGGATCCTGTGTTACATTAATAATAACTTGGAGTGGATACTACAGGTCGGACATGCAACATTTAGGTTGGTCAGAAGAACATCTGTATTCGAAGGCCAAACCTAGGTGGTACACAGTTGCTCGATATGTTGAGCACGTGAAATAAATTATTTGCAACGCATAGTACTCGACTACCATCAGGCGGGTTGATTGACTGTAGATATGGTCATGCCATGTGGAGGCATGGATGGTCGGATAGCTGCTGGGTCACGATAACAAGTATTAAAAATCGTTAGTATATGTGATTAAAGGTTAGCCTATGGTTTTTAAGCTACCGGGTCTTTGATGACGGTGTTCTTCTTTGGTTGTGAAGCTGAGGGTTTGAACCCATGCATAATAAAAGAAAAGTAAATTGTCATGGCAGTATTAAAAGATTGGTTGAGGCGACGTGCGGCGGCATAAGCTCACCAGATCAACGTAGTTTCCAATCCCAAAATGTCCACAGCTTCAGAGTCCATGAGTGGTGAGGTTTTTCTTGGACTGATCCCTAACGTGGAATATAAGGAATATGACTTAAACTAATGAGAAGAAATAAAACTTTCTGGGATAATAAGTTTTTCTAAATTAGACTACTTATTTACTTTTTTCTTGTTTGTTACTAAGCACTCACTAATTTTCATCCTGTGATTTATGGAAACCCAACAGGCGTTGGTGAGACATCAAAAGGACTTTAATAATACAACCAGCTAACAATAGTAGCCATCCAGCCAGCCACAGTAGCTTTACTCTATAAGATTGTTGGTAGGCTTTTCGTGTATTTTCTTTTTAGCTGATGTACATGTAAATAGTTATAATGGAATAATGTATCATATAAACTTAATTTTGTGAATATAAAAGTGTTGAAATACTTCCTTCTTAGTATTTTTTAATCATGATATATTTATGAAAGTTGTTTTTATTGAATAAATTATTGTTGAGTAATCAGATCCAGATATGGGAGAATCCGACGGTCTAGAATTGTGTCGTGACAGTTTGGTATCAAGCGTGGTTACTCCAGTAAGTTTTTAAATAATTGACAACTATGAACTATATTTAAAAACTAAGTGTGTATCAAGATCCTTTGATCTTAGTAATTGACTACAGTAGCATTCACAAATCATTGTCTCTTATGTACATCATGTTAATGCATATATAACCTAATCTTTAGCCTTGATTCATCCCATGATCGTAGCAGATCAAGACATGTCTAGTCAATTAGCATCTATGATGGCAATGCTCCAAGAGATGGAGCAAGGACAACATGTATTAGAGGAGAGGCTCAATGCATAGGCTAAGAAACTCAATGCATCTAGAACTCTGAATGCTATATCTGAGGGTTATGTTCATCCTTCTCAGGAAGAATCTAGCTACCATAACTTCACTGGGTATACTTCTACTCTAATTGGAGGAGTTGTGGAGAAGGCCCTTCTTAGGTAATAAAAATTATTTGACTCCTACCATAAAGATAAGATTTAGGTAATAGTGCAAAATCTTTATCTAATCAAGGGACGAGGAGAATAACTATTTATAATTCGAGAAATCAGAGATAATCGTGTAGTATAGATAGCAGGACTCAACTACATATGTCCTTACTACTTATTTAAATGGATGACTTTGATCTCAATCTGGGGACGGACTGGATAGAAAGCCATCATGCATGCCTCGACTGTTTCCAGAAGATAGTAACTTTTCACATTTCTAACTCGATAGAGGTCTAGTTTATTGGAAAGACATTCAATAATTATTTCAAATACATCTCTACTCTGCAGGTGCAACGGTTGTTTGAGCAATGGTGCTGAGGTTATTTAGCTTATGTATCCACTACTTCATGGGCAAACATAATTATAAAAGATGTACCTATAGTGTGCAAGTTTCCTGATGTATTTCCAAATGGACTACCTGGATTTTTGCTTGAGCGAGAGATTGAATTTGAAATCTCTCTCACACCTGATACTCAGCCTATTTATATTCCTCCATATAGAATGGCACCAGCTGAGTTATGAGAGTTAAAGGTATAGTTACAAGAAATGTTAAAGGATTCATTTGCCCTAGTACTTCACCATGGGATGCACCTGTCTTGTTTGTGAGGAAGAAGGATGAGTCGGTGTTGTTGTTCATTGACTATAAACATCTAAACAAGAGGACAGTAAAGAACAAGTATCCTCTCCTAAGAATAGATGATCTCTTTGACCAGTTACAAGGTTCAACTGTGTATTCCAAGATTGATTTAAGATCTGGATACATCAGTTGAAAATGAAAGATGTAGATATTTCCAAGCCATATTTTCAAATTAGATGTAAACATTATGAATTTTTATTTATGCCTTTTGGACTGACAAATTTCCCAGTAGCTTTCATGGATCTAGTGAATAAAGTATTCAGGGAGTTCCTAGACCACTTTGTGGTAGTCTTCATTGATTACGTGCTTATTTATTCCAAGGATAATTACCAACATGAACACCATCTCAGGAAGGCACTCAAAAAACTAAAAATGACATAAATTGTATGCTAAATATAACAAAAGTGACTTCTGGCTATCTGAAGTATCCTTATTAGGCCATGTTATTTCTGAGGCAGGTATATTAGTTGGTCTTGCAAAGGTTACTGCGGTGATGAGTTGGAAACGCCTGAAGACTGTCACAGAAATATGATCTTTTCTGGGTCTAGATAGGTACTATAGAAATTTGTGAAGGACTTTTCACAAATAGTTTTTCTAATGACTAGATTAACTTAGAAGGAAGTCTCATTCATATGGTCTGATGCATGAGAAACTAGTTTTTAGACACTGAAAGAATGCCTAACATCTGCACATATCCTTACTCTACCCTCTAAGGCTAAAAAGTTTACAGTCTACATTGATGCATCTAAAGAAGGACTTGGGATAGTTCTTATGCAACACGGTAAGGTAGTTGCTTATGCATCATGATAACTCAAGACACATGAGAGTAACTGCTCGACACATGACCTTGAACAAGTTTCCGTAGTCTTCGCTTTAAAGATATGGAGACGTTACCTCTATAGTATTACTTTTGAAATATATGTTTGATCCGAAAGAGCTCAATATGAGACAGAGACGGTGGCTAGAGCTGTTGAAGGATCATGATTGCACCATCTCCTACCACCCTAGTAAGGGGAACATTGTAGTAGATGCCCTTAGCAGAAGAATTTATTCGCCTGGGTTGGTGAGTACTATCTACTTCTAGTGTTTACTATCAATGTTGAAGTGAACGGGAATCATTTGAGAATAGTGCTAACACCATAATTATTCATCACCGATACAAACTAGAGATCTAGGATAGAATAAAGAAAGGACAGAAGGATGATCCAATCCTTAAATACTTGAGACAATAACTTGAGAAGAATGAATAGAAGGATTCCATATACAAGATGAGTTACTATGTAACCATCACAGAGTTTGTATACCAAACATACTAGAGTTGAGGAAAGATATCTTACGTGGAGCACATTTCTCTAGAATATCTATTTATCCAGGAATTACGAAGATGTATAAGGATCTTCGTTCACATTTTTGGTGTACATGAATGAAGAAGGATGTTGTTGAGTTTATGAATTCATGTTTCACCTGCTAACAGGTAATGGCTTCACACTAAAAGTTACCAGGATTGTTGTAACCTCTCCATATCCCTGAATAGAAATGGGAAAGCATTTCCATGGACTTCGTTATTGGCTTACCTCAGATGACCAGTGGTAAAGATAGCATATGGGTTATAATAGATCGCCTGACCAATGTAGCACACTTTATTCCAACAAGGTTATCTTCCACTACAGACCAGCTTGTTGAGTTATATATTACACATGTGATCCGTCTCCATGGCATTCCAAATGAGGTAGTTTTCGATCGAGATTCACGATTCACCTCACATTACTGGGAGAACTTCACGAAAGGCTCGTGCACACACCTATGTTTGAGCACCTCATATCATCCACGAGCAGATAGTCAATCGGAATGTACTATTCAGAATTTGGAGGGTATGCTATGAGCATATGCCTTATACTGTAAGGGATCATGGATTAAATATTCGCCTCTTATAAAATTCACCTACAACAATAGTTACCATGCAAGTAATGTCATGGTGCCATTTGAAGCACTGTATGGACGTAGGTTTACTATTCCTTTATGTTGGCAAGAGGTCGGGATAAAGAACTTTTATGATTCAGATAGACTCCAAGAGACAAAGGAAGTTGCAGAGCTTGCTCGAAAAAGATTAATACTTGCTCAGAGTCGCAAGAAAAGCTATAGTGATGCCAGGCGAAAAGATCTTGAGTTTGAGGCAGGCGACTTTGTATCTCAAAGTATGGTCGATAAAGGGAGTTAAGAGGTTTGGCTTGCATGGGAAGTTGGCACCTAGGTTTGTGGGTCCCTTTGAAATTATTCGATAGATTGGGAAAGTTGCATATAGACTTGCACTTCCTCCATATCTTTCAGCAATACATGATTTTTTTTCATGTATCAAATCTGAAAAAGTATATTAAGGATCATGAGCATAATATAAGTTATGATGATATTCATGTTGAGCTAGGCTTGACATCCCTTGAAATACTTGTGCAAGTACTAGACATGGATATCAAGAAGTTGAGGAATAAAGATGTACCTCTAGTTAAAGTATTGTGGAGGAACCATGTGTCTGAAGAATCCACATCGGAACTTGAGGTAGATATGAGAGAGAAATACCCTTATTTCTTTGAATGATAATATTATGTGTTATTTATATCTTCATTATAAATGAAATGGGGTTCATTCTCTTTAAGGTTGTTATATTTTCAATCTCCTATAAGGTTGTTATGCATGCATTACAAGTATCAAGGACGAGACTTCCTTTAAAGTTATTATAATTGTAAAACCTTGAACTAGATCTCTCTCAGATCCTATATCATAAGATCTGGCTTGTCAAGAGGAAATCAATGAAATTTGTTTCACGTGAATCGAATTTCATTTCGAATTGTTATGATTTTCAAAAGAAAGAGGAGTAAGGAGGTTTAAGATGTCATCAACCTTTAATGAGAGTTAGTCACGATTAGCACTAATTAAGTGCCATTGGCGAATCTAGAAGCTTATGGAAAGTTCTGACTTAAACCTTAAGTTTCATATGAGATTTAACCAAAACCAAGGGCCAAAACTGTTGACCGCTAACTACAATTAAGGGTCAAACAATGGTTTACTGGCCATGGTTAGCGGTTTTCTGAAGCCTATAAATAGCCCCACACCCATTCATTCTCTGTGATTTTTACTACCACCACTACCCCAAGGGCTAAGGTCAAGAAGTCGAGAGGAGGAGAGGGAGGCAGGGAAGGAGCGTTAACGAAGTGCTGCCGGGAGGAGGATGAGGAGGAGGAAGGTACGATCCTCTCCTAGATAGCTTAGCATAGGTGGTAAGTAGCTCTAACTTGAGCTAGGTTCTCAATTTATCTTCCTTTATTATTCGTTTTGTGTTGAGGTTCGAGGAGAAATCTGTGTAAGACTGTACTCAGGTGTGGGTGTCTATGCACATCAGTGAAACCTATGATTCGCCACACCTTCACTGACATAAGATATGTGGTGTTTACTGATTCTCCATCATTTACAGTTCTATTATATCATTTCGATTTCACTTCTATTGTTGTTTTGATGGATAAATCTTTGTTACACCCTACTTGGGCGCAGGCAGGGATGCACGTCAGTGAACCCTGTGATTCGGCACACATTCACTCACTTAAGATGCAGGGTGTCTACCGATTATCCATCGCTTGCAGTTTGATTATATTCTTTCAATTTCATTGTTGCTTTCCTCTCGATGATTTTATAGAAGAAACTCTTTTCATTTTTATTTTGAAATATGTCCCGATATAAAGGGAAACTCTGCCGAAATATTCATAGAAATATGTCACGATTTAAAGGGAAACTCTGCCAAAATTTCCTAGAAATGTCACCTCGTATAAGAGGAAGAGATGCTGAAATTTCAAGAGAAAAGATGTTCTTCACATTCTTCGCGTTCTTCATGTCCTTCGTTTGTTCTCCACGTTCTTGATACGTTCTTAGTATTCTTGATGTGAAAATAAATTTTGATTATTTCAAGAGCAGTAAATCATCGTTTCTGAAAATAAATCACGATAAACACTGCATACGTAAGACAGAGCTTAATTAGGTAACGAAATCATTCATTTTGATGTTGGGTTTTCATACAAGATCATTCAAATTCTTGATTTTATTCGCTACGAAGAACCTTAATTTGGCTATTTTTGGGGAGATATGAAAATTTGCTATATGATTCCTACTAAAATTTTGTCTAAGCATCGAATTGATGCAGTAGCCTTAAAAGTTAGGGTTTGGGAGTTAAAATAAGTATAAATATGCGTATATATGCGTATGAATTAACATAAATGTGAATCTATACTCAATGTTGATGAATACACAAATCAAAGACTTAACGAAAGAATTACATCATGGGAATTGATGTGTATTGATTTGGATCCTAAAAGGGATCATGTTTTACGTTAATAATGAGTTGGATTAAATACTACATATCGAGCATGCAACCTATAAGTTGGTCAGAATAATATCCATATTAGCAGGCCAAACCTAGGTGGTACATGATTGCTCAGATATGTTGAGCATGCAATATAAATTATTTGCAATGCATGGTACTCGACTGCCATTAGGTGGGTTGAGTAACGGAAGATGTGATCGTGCCATGTGGAGGCACGGGGGTTGGATAGCGACTGAGTCACGATAACATATATTAAAAGCTGCTAGTATATGTGATTAAAGGTTAGTATGTGGTTTTTAAGCTACCGGGTCCTCGAGGACGGTGTGCTTCTTTCGTTATCAGGATGAAGATTTGAAACCATGGATGACCTACACGAGTAGGACTGGGTGGCCATCTACCCTCCCTTTATGAAAGGGATCTTCTCTTGTCCTATTTCATGTGATCATAGATCCCATGAATTTCTCCATAAATTGTAACAACATTTGTTGCAAATTTATTCACATGAATAATTCATAATTATTTTATGAATATTGCATTCATGTCACAAATTTTTGAATCATATTCATACACCAAAAATAAAAAGTAAACCACATTTTCAGTTAATTGTCCAATGTGAATCCAATTCACATCATTTAAATTATAAATGCTATTTACAAATAGCTCTTTCATAAATATTATAAATCACATTTATAATATATGTGATTAATATGGATAGTACTATCCAAATTATTCGTATCCTTGATAATTAAATCATATTTAATTATATGGGGTCATCATTCTCGTGCGTCAAAATAATATGAATCATCTTCACATTATTCATGATAATTAAATTATATTTAATTATCAATTTCTCAATGCTCAGATACATAATTCATCATTAGAATTATTCTTGAACTCTTTCAAGAATAATATGTTTTCTCTATAGATCCTTGGAGAAAAGGACATGGCGATTGTATGTTCCACATATAGTAACTTGGATATTGAGATCATATCTCAAATACAGATCTCAGAGACCTCTCATAGATGCTTGATTAAATGAAATCCATAAATCTAATCTTCTCATTGTACTTAAATTGCATCCAAATCAATGTCCAACATCTGGACTAAGATTAGATTACTTCTCTACTATGAGGAGTCACTACAATCCAAGCATGTTTCATCACTCCCTCAAAATGGAAGCGGGATGGTTATACAATCGTTTATGATCACATCACCCTCGAGTATTCCTAATAACCGTACATCCTACATATTGGAAGACCTGGAACAAACCCGAAATTTTAGATATTATTTAGATTGTCTTCTTTAAGGTTTTATCATTAAGTTTCTCATTTGATCATTGGGAGTTGGTATCGATCATATACTATCCAAAAGTATATGTCATACCTAAATATTGATCATATACTTTCCAAAAGCATATATAAAACCTACAAATTCAGTCAAGCTTCCAAAGCGAGATGACTGTGCATGGAATTTGATCCATATATCTCATGAGTGAGCTCATATCTTCAGTTCAATAATGAAACTGTATGATCTATATCGTATATATCAGCTCGTTGGCACATATACCTTTATTAGATCATCAACCTATCGGTGTGCCAAATGTACATACTCAAACATATAGTATCACATCCGTCTCCTGTTAGAGGATGCGTGCCTATATAATGACAGTATACGACATGGGTCTTGGTTATCTCGATATCGTTAAGTCAACTTTTTGATCTAACTGATCTAACAGCTTGAAATCTCTATTCCTATGTAGAGGACCTACATCAAGAGGTCGGTTGGATATCAGTCTTTAGATAAGAATTGTCATCTTCTTCTCAAGCTGGAGATCCTCTATTAACAATCACTTGACGGTGCTTGATAACTCTTTAAACTAACTCTTTAGATATCATCCAAGCATTAGCCTCTATGATTAACCATTTGAATCAATAGTTGTATGATCAATAAGATGGTCACTGTACATAACCTTATTTTTACCAAGGGACCTATTATGCAAATTAGTTATTATTAATTTCAGATAAGGGAATGATTTGTAATAACATATATTACAAAATGGCTCATCATGGGCTTGCATGTCCAACCGCGTGTTCAGGTGCACAGAAGGAGGAAGGGAATGATTGGACCCTCCCACGAAGGACGAGGACCTCTAGTAAAGGTCTGGAACAATCACATCGAGGTGAAGGGGATGGTGTTGTGTGAGAAAATTCAGAGAAAAAAACTAAAAAAATTGAAGGCTTAATCAGAGATATTGAAGACGACGCGGAGCAGAGCGTGGACTTGGGATGAGGTCAAATTGACCTTCGGTCATCGCTGGACTCCTTCAGCCACTTGGAGCAGCTCGAACGGTCGACTAGAGATCGTAAAGTGGTCGAAGCATGAGTCAACACCGGAGACACGACCATTATCGCACTTCAATTCCACCTTCCTCTATCATGGGAAGGGGAAGGAGGCTTGGATGAAGCCTCATGAATTGGTAGACCCAGAGGAATAGAGCAGTTGGCAGTGGTTTTAAAGGTGAAGTCATGATTACAAAAGGGTGGTCAAAGTGTATGTGACTGACGCACATCAACTAAAGAGAGTTGATCGAGGATGATTAATGGTTGTGCGAGATAGAGGGAAATTAGGTCAATGTTGAGAGATGGTCAACGGGGGAATGCCATCGTGGATTGAAAGGGAGAATTGAGAGAAGAACAGTGGGTAGAGGGGTGTAACGTGCATGTGTGACGTTACTAGTGGTAGACGGTGAGGGTGGACCGTTAAATCAAGCCATCCAACTTCTAATAAGAAGATGGGGTGGGACAATCTTAATTCAATCCATCAGATGGATCTACATTTGAGAGCGAGGGTAGGAGCGGACGAAGGGTATGAGATCCCTCAGATGGATTTAATGGTGGAGGAGTGGTACAGGTGGCAACAAAGGGCAGGGCCACGCAGCTCAATCAGAGGGAGCCATGTGGCCCAATAAGAAAATTAGAAAATAGAAAATGAAATAAAATGAAAATAAAATAGATAAAAGTAGAATTAAAAAAATTATAAAACATGAAAGTTGCATATCTCGATGAGATCTACAAGATTCATATTGAAAAATATGTCAAAAGAAGTCATGCATATATATATATATATATATATATATATATATATATATGCATTTTTAAGTAATTAAAAACACTTCTTTTTATTTTTTGTATTTTTAATTTATATTTAATGTCAAAACAAATATTTATAATAATTATATACTTTTTTGAATTTTTAGTAATAAAAATAATAAAGAAAATAATGTTAATTATATATAATAATTACAGTTATTTGCGTACAAAAGCTAGTTCGTTAATTAATGTTAGTTAGATATCCATTTTACTGAAAAGTTTAAGATAAATGGATGATAAATAAGAAATATGATATTAAATCACATATTTATCAATATATTAAAGTCATTCGCACATATTTACGTGGTCCTCTCCTGCTAAAAAATGGATATTAGTCACACTAATAGACCACGGTAAATTACGTCCATGAATGCAATACCATTGCTAATTAACTTGGTTAACAAAGTTAGGATAAGAAAAAGGTACAATAGTCAATGATTTTAAATGACGATAATTTGGATAATAAATTTATGCTACATTTATTTACCATGGTTGATAATTTTATGCCACACATAATAAGATTGTGGACAAATCCCTGCATCCCCCCCCCCTCAAAAAAAAACAACCCTTCTTCCTAAAATTTAAATATCATACCCCGCCCTTTCCTAAGAAGAAGATTCAAAGAATCATTTGTTATGGGACCGTCAATGATGGGGATGAGATTTTTGTAGTCCCATGGCTTTCATTACCCATATAACCTGGAATAAGAAGGATCTTAAAGAGTTGGAGCATGGTTAGTTGTAAGATCCTTCCCAATTCCCCTTTAAGCAAGCCCCCAAGCCGAAAAAGTTTAGCTCAAAGAGGAAGAACCATAATCAGAAGCAAGGGCAAAAGCAGTGCCCAGGGAAATGGCGAAGCTGGTCCCCAGTGGGTCGGGCGTCCTTCTCGTACTTTAAAAGTAAAGTGGATATCCTCACTTCTTTGCTTGCCTCAAATTCAAACTAATCTTTCTCGATTCAAAATCCATCTCTCCCCAATCTAAAAACACTCTACTTCTCTAATTAAACAACCAAATATATAATCCCCTAAGTTTCCTCCCAAATCCCTAGCGTTTCCCCTTTCCTCCAACATCTTCTTCCCTTTCCTCCTTCCCCACACCTGACATATCCCCTTTTTCCATCATCGCCGCCCTTCCTATCTATAGTCCCTAGTCTAAGGCTAACCATCATCTATCAATCATATGTATGAGCCTCCATCCGCTTGCAAGAGGAGCTTGCATTGGATTTTCTTTTCATATACTTGTGTTTCCATTTGTTTTCTTTCTATTTGAAGAACGCATTTCTCCCTCGAGTAGATATTAGATGCAAATGCAAGTCTTATAACCATGTGACAATATTCCATAACGAGTTTATTTTTTGTAGTGATGTGTAGAGACATTATTTCAGGAAGTATAAATTAGAGTAATGCTCCATTAGATGACTTCTTTTATGTATTTTTCATTTAAATATAGTAATATAAGCAAGATGTAATATATAAATCTCAATCAAGAGAAATCAATATTTATTATGTTAAAATTTGGACATGTGTATTGAAGAGCGATGGTTTGTTCTTTTATATAATATTTGGATTTATTTTCATAAAGCAATCATTCTAATTATCTTTAGAATTAAAGATGTTTAGTTCTAACTAAGAATGATTTTTATCACCGCAATTCCACATAATGATATGCTGATGATAATAAAAAATTTAGTGGTACCATGAAGATATTATTTTTTAATAAAAAACTAACAAGTAATATTTGAAAAGCTAAAAAAATTAGAATTGTTTATTTACTTGCAAACCATAGTGAACACTTTTCTAATTTCTTTGTTAAAATAATAAAGAAATATAAAAGAAACTACAAAAAGAATTGTTTACAACCTTAGAGTCATAATATTGATCCCTTCTTTCTCCTAAAATCTTTGAATTAACAAGATTGTTCTTCGACCAAGTTGTGATTGATTTTTCCATAGAAATAAAATTTAATGTTACAGTCAAGATAACAATTATGCATATGTTAATTTTATACGTCAACAATATATATATATATATATATAATTCCCATGACAGCACAAGTAAAGAAAAGAGGCCATGTAGCTCAAGAATAAGAATAATCGAATGAAATTATAGGAAACCTCTCATTGCATGAGACTAAAAACTATACGACAAATAGGATACGAGATAGTTATAATTAAATACTTTTTAAATCTAAATAATTTTAAATTCTTATCAGATGGATACTGATTGATGCGTTCTTTTTAAGTATTCCAAGACTAGAGAAGGAAAAGATTGTCACATTGTATGGATTGATAAGGAGCTTTGGAGGCAACATGTGAGCCTTTTCTTTTCTCTATACAAAATATTTAATTTATATTCTTATGATTTTAACATCCTCCTGATGGTTATCTTAGAATCTCCATAGATGCAGCTTATATCAACACATTTAAATCTGAACATCCGAAATATATGACGGGATTTTGCGGAAAATGTTAACCTCCACCAAGTTTTATGGATGTGCAAGTCAATCTGCTTGTGAGTTACAGGATCAAGTGAAGATTTTAGAGGCCAAGCTAGCAAAGTGGATTGAAACGGTGGAGATGCAGTCAGTGTCACAAACCATGCCTCAAATGGTTCAAGCAAGGGAGAGACTGAGTCTGGCACATGAGACTTCCTCTTATGGTGCAATAAGTAGATCACAAAGAGAGTTCTCTTCGTCGAGAGTAAGGACTGGAGGAGAGGACGAAACCACTAATATGGAAGATGTTAATATAGTATGAATTTGTATTAATTAAATTGTGTTCTCTCTTTTTTATATAATGTATTAGTTTTAATGTTTGTAGCTTTCTATATGATGGTTGTTGAATAAAGGATTTATTGATCTTTTATTAATATTTACATTTACATTGGATGATCAATCATATTTATGTTTGCTATCATGAATGTATAATATATTTATGTTGATGTTGGTATTTAAAAAGTGATATATTTTTTATAGAAAGAGTAAATGTCATTGTTTATATTTGAGTGATGTAGTATTCATGTATGTATTGAAAAGGTCGACAAATATGTGAAAGTTTTTTTTTTACTTCTCTCTTCTTTTTTGCCACGAAAAGTTACCGATGTTAATAATGTATGGGCTCAGTAGTGTATTATGGCATATAGTTTAAGACATGGTAATTCATCATGGCCAATATGTCTCTCCACGCCCCTTCGGCTACCGAAACCGACGGGACGGGAGCGTCGGACCTACGATCTAAATACGCTCATGATCTATGATACTCAGCAAACCATCTTATGTAGATTAGATTAACATTTGGAATATAAATAACAATAGGAGAATAATGTGAAATGAAAAGTAAAATGCACCCTCCATTCTCATTGATAACCATAATCATCAAGTCCATGTCCATAAAATGAGATACATCATATAAATATGATTTTGTAGAAGCAGCTCTCCAAATTTCCCACTACAATGTCTCTCAAACAGAACGTAAAATAATACAGAAATAAATAAGTTACTCTAAGTAGGACGCACCCAGCCTGATGCGAGTATGACGAAGACAATTCTGATCTCCTCAAAAGCCGCTACTGTTGCGGCTGCTGCTTTACACCTGTTGGGTTCACACAAGGGTAATGTTATGAGCAATTGCCCAGCAACGAGACAAATATTATAATAACTAATGTAGGGGTAGGTAAGAAGGTATACTCAACTTTATCAAATGATACATGCATAAATTGTAGAAACTGATAAACACACCAAGTTATTCTGATTTACATTTTATCACATAATAATTGATTTTATTAATTTCTATAATATTCATTCAAGTACTACCGCAATGATCTTGATCTTTCTACAAGTTGGTTAGGATCCATGACGGTATAAATTTAAAATTTCTAATATCTGATCATTTATCACTTCTCATTTATTTTAGTGCACGCAAGTACATGACTCGCAGGCCTCCGCTACGCGGGAACTTGATATTCATCTTAGGTACTTCTCAAAGATCTCCTTTTGATCAGACTTGAAAAGATCACAATCCCAAATATCCAACTTCAAACCGTATCTCGGAACACCTCTCACAATAATAATACTCGAAATAGAATTTGATGCGATCACACCTAATTCTACTCTGAGTCTTAATATTGTGTATAAGTGTGAAACCAAGAACGTCAACCGTGTCACCTGCCTACTCCGTCGAGCAACTCCGGATACTACCAGGCTGCTAGGTCCAACACGTCGCCCAAATCGTCCTTTGGGGTCGCGACCTTCAAGGTATCTTTCCGGTCCCAAGGGTGCATGCCCAATCCATTGAGGTACTTAGCTCCTTTTAACATAATTAATAAAGTAATACACATGTCGTTCATACATATGTGGTTAATTTTAACATCCGCCAATCGTATAATATACCTTATCATCCAATGGTATATCCTTTGCAACTATCCGTATATATCCTACATGTATATTACCCGAGGTATTTATTTCCACTGGATGAATCATAGATGCAATTTTAATCTAGACGATTACTTGAAATGAGGACTTATATCCATATATCAATGTTTGTATGGGAGGGGATCTACTGATTCAATCTAAATCAACTTGGTTCTTGAAACTATATTTTGAGATAAACTGAAATAGGAGGTGGTATGTAACTATTGTCATAATTATTGTAATAGTGTTTGTAATCCATGTAACACTTAATTAAGCAACCCACGATGATGTATTAATAAGAAGGAATCCCAACAATATAAATCAGACATATTAACTACCAATATTGATTTGGAAATAAATGTAGTATAGCATGATATTCTTATTTGGTGGAAAGAAATATCAATCGACTGTCTCTAACGTCAAGTATAAAAAGAATTTAAACAATTTAAATATTAGTACTGTGGCTAATGAAAATGTACGTCACATCCTCTCTGTCTCTCATTTGCATATTCGTTGTTTACTAACCGATGAATCCACATTTCATCATCTTTATTCTATCATTTTGGCCTTAAAACCCCTAGCAAATGCATGTAAATACCCTTAATTCCCGCATCCTAGCATTCATGCATGTGCATGTAAATAGTGTATAAAATACTGTATTTAAAGCCAAAATTATAGAATAAATAAAAGAAAAGAAAAAGAATAAAATATTATAAATATTTTATGACCCGGAACCCCGAGACCTAGACATCTCGATGAATAGGTCGACAAGGAATAAAGTAAGGAGAGATAAGGGCCAGATTCCCAATCATTTTATTCATTCTTTGTTCATTTTGGGACTTATTTTTTGTTCTACTTTTTATACTTCAAATAAAGAAACTTTGTACATGAAAGTTCTAGATAATTAAATATATAAAAAATACAAAATTGATTTCATACGAAAATAATGTACAGATGAAAAGTTATGATATGAATAAAAGCCTAGAATTCCAACTTCCCAGACCCGTATCTTGCAAATAAAAACTCGAAATGTACCAAATTTAATTGTATATAGTTTAAAACAAGCTATTTAATGGGTGGTTTTGTATTTTTCAGACTTACGGTTTGAAAGTTGAGTTTTGGACCCTACTTGTATACTTGTACAGATTAGAATATTCATTTTATTTATTATTCATTATTTTTGTAATTTTATATTTTTTAAATTTTGTAAATATTACTTATAATATATTTGTACATTAAAATCAGAATAAAAACCTCAAGAAAATACAAAAATAAAATACCTATATATATATTACATAGGTATAATACCTATGTACATACCTATATTATTAATACTTCTATTTTATTAAATATCTAAAATACTTCAGAAAAATAAAATAAAATTACTTTTAAGTGTATAAAAATACTTTATAAATTTATAAAATAATAAACAAAACTAATAAAATCAAATGTATAAAATAAAAATAAAATATTAAAATACATAGATAAATATACCTGTATAGTCCTAAAATAGGAACTTGTACTTTTATACCTCATAAAAATAATTAAAAATCATATTAAAATACTTTATAAATTAATAAACATTTTTTATTTGATAATAAAAAATTAATTAATTCATTTTCTATTTTTATTTGAATTTACAAAGTATTTTCCAGGGATTTTTCCTAGTTGGTCCACGTGGACGAACCAGGTGCCAGCCCTAGTTTACCTCGGTCAACTGGTCGTTTCCCTCCCCATGTGCGCCTGTCAGAGCCTTGTTTGACCCCGATTTTGTGATTTTTTCGAGGAGTCCTCTTGCACCAAATCACCCCACTCCCTTCACGACTTTTGTTCCTTGGGCAATGGTGATTCACGCCCTTAGCTTTTCTTGGGTGTTGAATCACTGGCCTTTCTCCGACACCTCGTTCTTCTCGCCTTGTCCGTCAACCCTTATATGCCACCTTCAACTTCAATTCGAATTTTGAACCCCTCAATCCCAATCTAAGCTCCCCTTTTGGTGCCTAAACGATCAAGGGAGGTGATAGCTCCCTTCGGCGTGTCTCAAGCGGGTCGAGCGAAGCCCGAGGAGGCTCCACCACCTCCGCCCTCGCCGACGTCGAGGTATACCACCCTCTGGTCTCCGACCATCGAGGCAGTCTTCTTTATCCCTTTATTTCTTTCGCATTTTGTCTGCATTAGCTTCAGGATCAATTCCCCACAAGAAACTTCACGTTTCACTTATCCGATCACCCTTACAAGACCCTCGCCGGAACGCACCTCCGCCCACCACCGCGCATCACCTTCCTTCGCCGCGTTTCCACCTCCGCAGGGTGCAGGCACTTTGCCATGGACCCTCTCACTATTTCTTGCAGGTCAACGAGCGTTGAAGACCACCTGGGGGTCATTTTGACCTTCGCCGGAGACCCACGAAGCTTCACCAGCTTCGCCCACGCCTCCAGCGAGCCTCGGTCGTCGCCGAGGTGTTTTAGACCCCCCAGCAGATAGAGGACGCCGCCAGGAGCCTCCAGGGCATTTTTGAAGCCAAAGAACGTCGGAGGACGGAGCTAGAGCTCGGAGAAAGTCACCTCGCTGGCGCTCCTCCGCTGTTCTTGCTCCCACCTCCGGAGCCGTTGGATCGAAGCCCGAGCTCCAGGGTGATCGTGACCGTTGGATCATCCCCCGCTTCGCACCGTCAGATCCGCGAGGATCTTCTAATCCAGACCGTCGGAGCGAAGCGTCATCATTGCATGAGGGCGTGATGCGTGGCAAGTGAAGCGCCATCGACCGTCGGATCGCGCACGAGGCCTTAGGCGTGGGTATTTTGCATCTCAACCCTCGCCCATTTTTGTATTTATTTTTAGTCCACGAACTTTTGTATGTAGTGTAAAAATATTTGTAATATTTGCATCTAGGACTCGAAACTTTGGTTAATTACATTTAGGTCCAGTCCACGTCACCTCACGTGATCTGTGCACGTGGGGTGGTGGTGATTTTGCACTGGACCCCTCGCGGGTTTAGTTATTTAGCTTTAGTCCAGGAACTTTTATATCACATGTAATATATTTAGATAAATTGCATCTAAGCCCTTGGGTGTTTTTGATATGACATTTAGGTCCTTCCAGACGCGTGCTAATCACGCGTAGGGTTGGGAAATTTGCAGTTGTGCCCTTGCGGCTTTTCATATTTGTAATCGGTCCTGGAACGTGGTTTAATAGTTATATATTTTGCGTGAAATTTACACTTTGGCCCTTGAACTTCTGTCTATTTACATATATGCCCTTGCCAGTAGTGTAGTTTTTTGATGATGAATCTATTTATTTCATGCATCTATAAATTGCTAAAAACCACCAAAAAATAGTTTAAGCTGTTGTTTGCTTGCTCATTCATGCCATATTTTTGTATTGCATTTTTATTGCATCTTTATATTTATTAAAAATAAAAAACATGCACTTTCAACACTGTTTGCATTAGAAAATCCGTAAAAATTAGTAAAACGTTTTGAAAAATTCCAAAAAAAAAAATATTTTGTGTGTCTTATTATCCTTTAATGTCAGTCCAAAATCATTAAAAATTTCAAAGCAAAAACCTTAAAAATTAGAAAATACCTAAAAACTTCATAAAAATCTAAAAAAAATTCTAGAAAAATCTTAAAAATACAAACTCAGTTTCTGTAGTTTCCTTAGTTTATTGCCTTTCCTTTAAAAATAATTTGATGAATTTTGGATACTGTTTGATAATTTTTATCCTCATTTTAGTCTCATCTAGTAGCTTAGTTCACTGTTTTCTTGTATTTTCACTTTTAAAAATACCAAAAACATTCAGAAAAATCTCTAAAAATCACAAAAACATCATAAAATTATAAAAAGACCTAAAACAATTATTTTCCTAATTTTTGAGAATTTTCCTCATTTTTATAAATACCTCATCTTTCTCTATCTTACTTTGTATATATATTCTATTACTAAAAAATATAAAATATAAAATATAAAAACAGAAAATTAAAAACCAAAATACAAAAATATAAAATCAAAAATTAAATAAAAAATATAAAGATTAAAAACCCACAAAAAATTTTGCATACTTCTAAACACTGAATCACATTCATTCTTGCACTTGAATTGTCTGATCTATCCTGCTTGCTCCCTAAGTTCCACACTCTACATACTTACACACTATACACATATTTGTAGAGTTATAATAAATTTTAACTCCACTTGCTTCTCATTGATTGATTTGATTGTGGGTTAACTATTGATTAATTAGGGATTTTTGAGCGGTCAATACACCGACTGCGGTTTTGCCTTGTGAAACCGTACGACCCTCGGATTTAATTGAGAAGTATTGAGTCTTTTTTTTATATTACGCATGATAACATGCAGCACATTTAATGTTATATAAAAGCAAAAGATGTCAATAAGTTCCTAGATACAACCCATATGTAACGGGCATAATGACAATTAATCTTTTAATACTATATTTAATCAATCCAAACTCCATGTAACGACAAGGTTGAAATCACCTTTTAAATTTCCAAACATCTTTAAAATTGGTTGTTATTATTATTATTTATTAAGTTATAAAATTTTACGTAGTGGTTAACACAGACATGAAAACGTTTGGAATGTCAAGGTCCTCTTAATAAAGTTGCCTTGTGAGAATAATATTAATAACTACATCCAGATATACAATCTTGATAGCCATTTGGAAAATGCATGTAATGGTTAACATAGACGTGAAGACGTCTTGATAGAAGTTTCCTTGTGAGAATAATCTTAAATACTACATCCAGATGTACGCCAGATGATATGGTACTTATTTTCTAAATTGAATAATTTCTATGAACTTGAATATAACAGAAGATAGAGATGCGTATCTAAGATTTCTTTTTGTTACACGTGCCAGGAAGTATAAGGATGACTTAACCTTCAAATCAATATACTGATAAAATAAAAAAAATAACAACTAGACAATACAGATAAATCTTATGGACTACGATTCAAAGAGCAAGGAAACTCTTTCAATGAGATGTTATTCGAATGATATGTCCCTCATGAGTATCTTTAAGTCATATCATATTAACATATAGGGCTCTAAGAATGTTCGAGAATACAAGACTAATAAATATGTCGAAACCAACAGCAAGAGGAATGTACTTAACGTCACTTGTATATAGAGCAAATATTAAGATTTATCAAGGCTCCAACACATGTTCAAGCATATGGGTACAAAAGTTGTATGAAACCAACAGCAAGAGGGGGTTATTATTGTTACCTCCGAGGATGTTCCCTCGGGATGTCCTCTCACAAGGAACGATATTTTCGTCGCTCGATTGTAGAGCGAATGCGTGTACGAAGGTGACCTCGAGGTTTCCTACGTGATGGTAGTCGCGGAACTTCGATCGGAGCTCCTTCTCCGACGTCGTCGACGGCCCTCCGATGACTACACTGACCAAGATGGTGGTGCTCCAATGAGAGGAGAGGATGGTGATGGCTAGGGCTTTAGAGATGGCAACCTATGATAGCATATTTATAGAAGGAGAGGTGTAAATGGATCAAGTTTTCGGATCCGATTCGGATCCATATATGGATCTTTTTCTCGATCATCCAACATAAAACATTGGTATCTTAGGTTAGGAATGTCAGAATTGCATGTTCTTGGGCTCGTTGGAAAGATCTCGACGAATTCTACGAAAAGGCATGATTATTTGAATTTCTTGGATGTCAAAAAGTACTCCAGATTTTTGAAAAAAGAAAATACGGGATTTTACATCATAAAAATCTTAAAGGAAGTCTTGTCCTCGAGATGTATGATTTAACGTATAAGTTTTGAATATGATGTAGATTCAGGCTTATAAATCTTAAAGAGAACGAAATCCATAAAAATCTTAAAGAGGATTGAAATAGGGTTTCGTGATCATACCATCAAAAAGATAGGGGTATTTCTGTCGCATATCTGCCTCAGGCTCCCATGCAACCTCCTAAACATTCTGACTTTGCCACAATAACTTGACCAAAGGGATGTCCTTCCGTCGCAACCTCTTGACTGCCCGGTCTAAAATCTGCACGGGTGCCTCAGGAAAGGATAAATTCGGTTCAACCGCAAGATCCTCATAGCTAATCACATGTCGTGAAACGAGAGTCCCTATCAGATACAACTTCCTTGGGAATCCCATGCAAGCGAATAACATGTTGAATATATAGTTTGGCCAGATCCACCAGAGTGCATGTCATGTTCACGGGAATAAAATGTGCAGACTTAGTCAACCGGTCCACAATAACCCAAATAGCATCATATTCTCCTACTGTACGAGGTAAGGATGTCACGAAGTCCATAGAGGTACTCTCCCATTTCCACAACGGAATAGGAAGTGACTGTAACAAGCCAGGAGGACGCTTGTGTTCTGCCTTCACCAATTGGCACGTAAGGTAATGACTAACATGTTCTGCAACATCTCTCTTCATCCCCTCCCACCAGAAGTGTTGACGGAGGTCTCTATACATCTTGGTGCTTCCTGGATGGATAGATAATCTAGAACAGTGAGCCTCATCTAGGATGTCCCTCCTTAACTCATCATCATCAGGGACACAGACACGGTCCCCCTTCCATAAGATGGACTCACTGACTTTGGATCCATCAAACTCCTCCTTCAGGCATCGATGGAATAAGTCTTGTAATGTCTGATCTAATTGCTGACCATGCACAATCCTGTCCCATAGTCCACTATACTTGACAGGTATAGTTACAGGATTTATAGTACTATCAAATGGGTGCCACTCACTGAGGGTCGTGAGCATATCCCAAATCTGTAGCCATGTTGCAGTACCTTCGATATGTGTTCTCCTACTCAAAGCATCCTCTACTACATTTCCCTTACCCGGATGGTAAGAGATAGTGCAGTCATAATCCTTCAACAGCTCCATCCATCGTCTTTTCCTCATATTCAACTCTCGCTGGTCAAAGATATATTTGAGACTCTTGTGATCTGTAAAAATCTCAAACGTGACCCCATATAAATAGTGACACCATATCTTCAACGCGAAGACTATAGCTGCCAACTCCAAGTCATGAGTAGGGTAGTTCCGTTCATGGTTCTTCAGTTGTCGTGATGCATATGCTACGACATGACCACGCTGCATCAACACTGCTCCTAAACCCTCCTTTGATGCATCCGTATACACTGTAAAGTCTAAGGGGCCTAAAGGAAGGGTGAGAATCAGAGTACTGGTCAGTATTTCTTTCAACGTACGAAATCTCAGCTCGCACTTGTCGCTCCAAATGAAAGGGACATATTCCTGTGTCAGACGAGTAAGTGGTAGAGCTAGCTGTGAGAAGCCCCTAACAAAACGTTTGTAGTAGCCGACGAGGCCTAAGAAGCTGCGTATCTCGGTAACTGTCTTGGGCTGCTCCCAGGACATGACTGCCTCTATCTTGGCTGGATCAACTGCCACACCTGCTCCTGAAATTACATGACCGAGGAAAGATACTTTGGTAAGCCAAAATTCACACTTGTTGTATTTTGCATACAACTTATATTCTTTGAGTGTCTCAAGAATAGTATGAAGATGTTGCTCATGCTCATGCTCATCACATGAGTAGATCAAGATATCATCAATGAACACTACCACAAAACGATCTAAGTATGGACGGAAAATTCTGTTCATCATATCCATGAATGCGGCAGGTGCGTTCGTGAGTCTAAACGGCATAACCACAAACTCATAGTAGTTGTATCTGATGCGGAAAGCAGATTTAAGCACATCTGTGTACTTAATTCTCAATTGATGGTAACCCGATCGTAGGTCAATCTTTGAGAATACCGCTGCACCTTGCAACAGATCGAAAAGATCGTCTATTCGTAGAAGTAGGTAACGATTCTTTACCGTCCTCTTATTAAATTGCATGTAATCCATGCACAAGCGCATATACCCATTCTTCTTCTTTACGAAGAGGACATGTGCTCTCCAAGGTGATGTACTGGTACGTATAAATCCCTTTTTTCCTTTGCTCTTCAACCATTGTTAGCTAGTTTTTGCTTTTGAAATTCATTTCTGCTTTATCATCTCTACATCTAAACAGGTCAGTATTTTATCTTCATCTACACACTATGTTTATTCTTCTTCATATTTGCATTTGTTCCAAATTCCAGTATATGTTTTCATCAATCTTTATGCACAATTTAAATTTAAAAGATTCATTTTTGCGTTGAGCTTTTGATTCTTTGAATCAGACATGTGTTTCTCGCAATAAATTATTCATAGCATCTGCAATCTCATTCTCTAGCGATTTTTTCCTGTTATATATAGAATCACTAATTTAATTTTTCAAATCTTTAAAACAGGAAAACATACATTGTTTATTTATCACTACTTATGTTCTCTTTTGAAAGCATCAAAAATTACAAAGATAAAATTTTTAAAATGTTATATAATACAAATATCAACATGAGAGCAGTTACCATGTATATCTTCCCATTTTATTTGTAGAATCGAGAATATCAAACCAAGAGAGATTTCAAATTGTAGAATAGAAGACAAAACTGTAAAATATAACATGGTTTTGTAAAATATAAATTAGTAATGTAAAATAGTGGCAACATTGTCAATTATTTAATGCAAAATGTTAGAATATCTCAGTAAAATACCCTCAATTCTTGTAAAATAAATTGTTCATTTGTAATATATTATTATACAATTGTAATTATATGTGATATCAAGATTCTGAGAAAATAAATATACATACGTATACGTAACGTACATATATTAATTGAGATATACATTAACAGAATATAGTAGCCTTTAGTAAAATATACAATTTATACGTAAAATATGATAATTGTTGGTAAACTTGTTTAAAAGTCTGTAAAAAATGTTCTCCAGTTATCATAATATCGTTGTAAAATATAATTCAAATTTGTAATTCTCGTTTGTATTTTGTAAATTATAGATATATAACGTAATTCATATTTCCATTTCCTTATATCTAAATTTCACATTTTGTATATGCGTATAGGAGAGTTTGCAATGTCTTTATCAATTTCGTATTTTATTACGTAACCGAATGTAATTTTTTTTACTTAATATGTGTAAAATTCTTTTGAATAAACGCAATATGTCACCGTCTTTTAGGCTTTTTTCCGTATAAACGGTAGATAATATGTTGTAAAATATGACATGAAGACGTAAAATATCACAATATTTTGTATTATCATAACAGATTATTTCAAAATACGGTTTTTTATTCAACCAAGATTTTGACGCAATGATGTGTTCTTAAAAATGCTTATTTGCTATATATAGAATGTTTAGTGATGTGTAATAATTTATTTAGCATTAATTTAACCATCCCTTATTATAGGAATGTTAGTTGGCACGAAAACCACATAGTGGTTTCAATCTCCTTCGTTCACTCTTAATCCCACGGCCTAAGATGAAACATTTCCTTAATCAAGGAAAGGTGCCACCTCAATTCAAGTGCACCCATATAGGGAAAACTTGAATTAAGGTGGCACCTCACCACAATCATGGTATGACATTGCATAAAATCCGTTAGATCTTGATCAACGGTTATAAACAAAACCACCAAATTAAACCCAAAACCACCAACCAAATAATATCCAACTCGCTATATTTAGAAACAAAATTGAATATTCTATTTAGTTGCCTCATTATCTCGTTGCTCATTAATTACTCGAATTCATTTTCTAAATATAGCATCCATCATAATCAAGCCTCTCAATTACTCGAAATTCCCAAACAAAATTCGATGGGGGCATGCTTCCTCTCCAGATCTTCGTCCTCCCTCGACGTAGAGGCGACGGATGTGCATAGAGATGATGGTGGTGTGTGACGATGACGATGCACGATGACGACGACGATGATGCATGGTGCAACATGAGGTGGTTGTGCACAGAGGATGATGTATGTTCTTAGTATGTTTTCTTATTCTTTTTATTCATCTATTAATCAAGTTCCAGGTTATTTTAGATTGCTTTTGTTTTTTATTTGGATTTTGATTTTTCTTTCAGCTTTGATTTCATCTCAATCCAATCTTCAAAGTTTCTCCTTTATTTTATTTTTTAATCAGTGTTCCGATTCACTACTTGTTATGATTGGATACGAACAGTTATTACGATTTTGTAATTTATAACACTGGATTGTAAAATATATCAATCCTTTGTAAATTGATAACAATTATTTCAAAACGCGAGACTTTATTCAATCATATTTTCCGGAATATTCAACATACTTTTTATTATTTTGAGTTCAATTATACTTTCTGAAATATTCAATTGTTTGTAAATTTGATTTTCCATGTACTTTTGAGTTAATCACACTTTTCATTTTTTTTCTTTTAAGTTTTGTTTATAGATTGAATTCAGTAGATAGAGAATGAAAATATCACCCAAAAGAAAGAAATTGTTGATTCGGCATGTAAATATTTGTTTACATATTAAACATGTCCCAGGTTGCTAGTATCAATAAATATTTTTTTATTATAGAAGATTGTGCAACTTGTTATATTTTTGCCCAGAAGGTGATGTATTTTGCAAAAATGAAATTAGATGAAATCTCATTTATTGTGCATTAAATACTAAAGGAATGAAGTTTACAGATTCAATTGGATGGATCAAATATCAAATATGATGGTATATTTTACCTTTTGATCTACTAATTTACTTAATTGATTGTATAATTGATATTTTGATTCATTGATTTACAATTCTGCATGTATTTTTTACATGTTATCCTTTTTTAGAAATAAATGATAAACTACTGACTGATTTTTTATTTTGCAGATTAGCACATAATTGTTAAATGGGAGCGTGGATTTTACAAAATCTACACAAACTTTACAATGGATGACAAATTTCAATGGATCCATGATATTGGGAAACATGTTGGATGGATATATAAAATAATTTATACATTAATAATAAGAATTCTATTTTACAAAAATCACATGTATTTTACAGAAGAGATCACAAAATTTACTAAATAATATCACATTTTACAAACGTTACTCCCACATAATGTTCTAAAAAGGACTGCAAAATTTTCAAAATAAATCAAATGTGATTTGCAAAAGAGACTGCAAAATTTACAAAAAATGTAGCAATTTACAAATATTGCTTCCAGGGAATGTTGGATGAAATGAGATTCAGTATGTACTATGACATGTATTTTCTAATTTGTGGATTAAAAATATACCTCCAATTTTGTAAGTAAAAAATATAGCTCTAATTTACAAGAAAATATTGCAATTTACAAATATTGCTTTCAAAGAATATTGGATGAAATGAGATTCAGCATGTACTATGACGTGCAGTTTCAATTACGGATTAAAAATATATCTCATATGTAAATCTTCTAAAAATAATATGCATATGACGTGTATAATATTTAATGCGTTCGCAATTTACAACATCCGATATATTTGGAAATACAGTTGTAACAAATATCCCGTCATTATAGGAATGTTTTCCACGTGTACATCAATTAATTAGGGCATTATCAAAAGCTCCCTATATTTTAGGAAACACAGTTGTACGTAATACACCAATTTTATCGAATTTGAATTTTTTTCCCGTACATCAGTGACTATGATTTTTGTAATTTACAGCACGTGATTGTAAAACATATCCATCTTTTGTAAATTGATAACAATTATTTCAAAATGCAAGCTTTTATTCCATCATAATTTCTGGAAACTACAATGTACACTTCTCGGATTTTACTGAATATAGAATGTTCAATGACGTGTATTTGACTAATTTGGCATTAATTTAATCCGCCCAAATTTAGGAATGTTAGTTGGCACGAAAATCACGTAGTGGTTTCAATCTCATTCGTACACTCACCATCCAATGGCTTAAGATGACACCTTTCCATAATCAAGGAAAGGTGTCACCTCAATTTAAGTGCACCCTATATATATATATATATATACTATATATATAATATATATATATATAACAGAGCATATCACTAAGATTCTCTGCGCTTTGTAGATGAGTCTGCACTATAGGGAAGCGCATAAATAGTATGTGTTATGCTATATCGCATAGAATATATACGATATGTCTGCAGTATTGACAGAAAAAAATTGTTGACTTAGTTAAGGAATAAAATGTTTCAATTACATTACGTAGGAATTTGTCTTTCTTAAAAACTTATGTAATTGATTGCATGTGAATTGGATATATGTGCTATCCGGCATCCTCGTGATTGACAATGGGTCGTGCTTGAGTAAAATATACACGCTCTTCGTTTCACTCACATATTTGGTGTGGATTTTGACCTGACTGAAATTCGAAGATGCTACAACCGACATTGAATTAAGTAATTGAATCGCGCTCCATGGTAGCATTGGATCAACACACTTAAGAGTACTCATCAATGCATATTTGCTTTCACATGTGGAATCTTTCCCTCATCATCTAATTTGACCTCCGTCCAAATTTGTCTAATTAATTTTAGCTCCAGCCAGAGAGGTAAGAGAGTCGACTTGCAAGTTGCAATCAACCAAATTAGTAAAGATCAAATTGCAAAAGAAACCCACATCTGACTTTTTTCCACGTGAAATTAATATTGAAATGAGTAGGTCAAAATAGTACTGTCTTGTCCTTTACCATTTTCTTTCAGTACAGGAACTTTCTAGTTTGAACCTATATACTTATAAGAATAAACTCCATATTCGAAGAATCAAATAGAGAGTTTTAACAAATTCCATATACACCTTGTTATTACAATATTGAACTTATTTCGTAGGATTTTTACTCATTTATGTGAATTACTACTAAGGTAGAACTCTCAATCCCTACATGGACCTTAATTTCAAGACTAAAGATTTGCCATAAAAGGGATCGATTGTTTAATGTTTGGATCTAGTAAATCAACAACTATCACTCCTTAAGACATTGAAGTTTTTACAGACTTGAGCGTGTATTAGATAAATCTATGAGTTCTTTTGTTAAACTTTGAATCTTTAAGTTCATGATTGCCGTCGTAATCTCATAATGCAACAAAATCAGATGAATCGATATTTCCATTGTATGGATTCTAAGAGAAGTTTCTTAAGATATTTATCATCAACTCTAGTAGTGTCTAAAGCATACATCTCGAACCTAAGGGGATACCAAGACAAGATTGTCGATTTGCTAGATCTCCAAGAGACTAGACTTCCTCTCCATGTAAATACATACCATGTAATACCCTTTTGATCGCATCGTTGCATCCTTCTGATCGCATTGTTGCATCCTTCTATTATAGGAGGAAGCTTCTCATAATTCAAATGTAGGACAAAGTTATCTTTAAGAACATATATAAGAACTGTGTCTAAATTTAATGTGGGAAAAGGCTTTGTTGTTGTTGTAATATAGGTACTTTGTCTAAGGCCTCCTAATGTGTACAGTCAGGTAAATTAACGTTTGGGTCAACTTAGAGGAATTATTCTGGTCGACTTGGATAAACTATTACATATATTAAAAGTATTATTTTGGTATCCAGATTCAATCTATACAATTTGTTGATATTAGAATGAACTGTTTTAGATCATTAATTATAATATTGTACATAAACTTATGTGTAAGTGGTTTAATGCATATTGGATGTGTGCATGTGTGTAACATGCAATCAGTTTATTGGGTTCCCTTTCTTGTGGGAATTCGGCTCTTAAATAGCACTATGAGTAGCCTTAATTGCAATGAGTCCTAATAAGAAAAATAATCATCTTTTGAGAATAGGAGTGCAATAACCCCAATCCTATAGGATTTAGAACTTCATGCACTCCACCTACTTTTACATCATGCCTATAAAGGTCCTTGACCTCTTATCAAGGCATCCAACACGAGAGACAAATCGACAAGAGAGATAAAGTAATAAAAGAAGAAGTTTCCTATTGGTCTGCCTTGGCATTTGACTAGAGATTTAAGTGCATCCACGTGTTCGGATTTAAGTACTTCAATGGTTTTAAAACGCTAATCCCCAATGATCTCAATGATATATTTTCATTTACTATCTCAATTTTTGTTTATTTATGCCATTTGAAGAAAGGATATCCTTTGTATAAGCCCATTAACGGTTATATCTTTTGATAATAGTCCTTGATTTTGGGTTATGAATAACCCCATGATTTTTCCCTCAATTGAGGGTTTTCTACCCATTAGAAATTCATCGTGCATCTATGGTTCATTTTTGTGTGACTGGATTTTATTTGTGATTGTAGTTGGCATACCATACATGATCCACTTATCAACTTTGTGTTTTTAGTATTTCGATCTATACGGAGAATACATTCCCAATAAGTGGTATCAAAACCAAGGTTCAGAAAGTCGGTATGTGGTATTCGTTCAGTCGGGTGCTCTGAAGCAAGTAAGCGAGCATGCGGAAGTATATGTGGATTATGCGCTTTCTATTGTTTTAATTAAAAATAATTAAAAAAATATAATAATAAATTCAAATATTAGATATTTATGTTTCAAAAAATATAACATGGAAGAAATATGAATACAAACTAAAATTTTATTTAATAATGGCATGATGCAAATATAATAACTACAAGATACAAATCTAATAAAATTTATTTGATTGAAATCCAATCTATCCAGTGAAATCCAAAATATCGTTTGTTTACATTGAAATAGTTGTATTTAAAAAAATCTATGCAAACTGAAATTTTATTTAAGAGTGGCATGACATAAATCCCATGATGGTAAGATACAAATCTAATAAAATTTTATTTGATCAAAATCCAATCTATCTAGTGAAATCCAGTAGATCATTTGTATTAATTGAAATAATTGACTTTAAAAATCTATGCAAACTAAAATTTTATTTAATAGTGGCATGATGCAAAACTAGAATAAAAAAGATATGTTTAGAAATGATATAGGTCCATGTTTATACGAGGGTTTTTCGTCAAGTTGAGTGAGAGGGCTTCTTGCGAGACAATGCCTTGATCAACCACTTAACCAGGTCCTAAAACAAATCCAATTAATTGGATACGCTATTGTATTCCATGAACCAGTTGCTTCAGCTAACCGGGTTTAAAGTCTATTACATATGCGATTGCATATGTGGTTTACTCGACCGCATATACCCCACAACACGCATATGGAGCAAGTTTGGCATACTCGGTGTAGTAGGAGGATAAACTCCGCATATGCATCGCATATGCGGCCGCCTAGGCCGATTTTCCGAACATTGATCAAAACAAAGGGTATCACATTTCTTTGCAACTAGTGATATCAAATATATGAAAAAACAAGATGAACGAAGTACTATTTGCGAAGGTCATGCCCCTTCTAACTTTTCCCATCTGCATTTTGAATCCAAGAGCAACGAAGAGTAAGAGTTTGAGCATGACAGGCATGTAGATTTTTTATTTGATAGCTTGTGGATGGGAATGTATACAATCACGTTGAAAACGACACTGTTGTCCAATTTGAAGAACATATATGCTTCAAATATAGAAATAACAAGTTGTTTCTACCCCAGGAGATTAATGCAATTGAAATTTAAGGGTAGTACTTATGTTGTAGACCATCTAAATGAATTTTAAAACATTAGCAGACAACTTTTCAACATGCACATAAAATTTATAGATATAGTTCTAGATTTGATATTGCTTGCTATTCTTCCATATTGTTTGGAGACATTTTGAATTTCTTTTACTAACTTCACACCTAATGGAGTTTTCTGATGGAGTGGCTAGTGTTTCTAAACGAAGATTAGAAAAAATTCTCAATATTCTTTATTATTGTAAAGCCTTGAACTAGATCTCTCTCGGATCCTATATCATAAGATCTGCCTCGTTAAGAGGAAACCAATGGAATTTGTTTCATGTGAAACAGATTTCATTTTGAATTGTTGTAATTTTTAGAAGAAAGATAAGTAAGGAGGTTTAAAATGCCATTAACCCATAATTATTGCCATTAAGACTAATTAAACATTATTAAAGAAACTAATGATGGATTTTAGAGTGCTAATGACCATTAGCGGACACTGATCAAATGCCAACTAAAGTTAAGCGTGAGCTGCAAAAATTAAATCGCGATTAGTGAAAGGTAATCACAATTAATGCTAATTAAGCATCATTAGCGAATCTAGAAGCTTCTAGAAAGTTTTAACTTAAATCATAAGTTTTTTATAAGATTTAGCCGAAGCTATGGACCAAAATCATGGGTCGCAGTTAAGGGTTAAACCATGATTTACTAACCATGGTTAGTGATTTTCTAAAGCCTATAAATAGCCTTTCACCCATTCATTCTCTACGATTTCCATTACCAGCACTACCACGAGGTCTAGGGTCGAGAGGTTGAGAGGAGGAAAGGGAGGCAGGGAAGGAGCACTAACGAAGCACTGCCGGAAGGATGAGGAGGAGGACGATGGTGCGATCCTCTCCTAGTTGGCTTAGCATAGAAGGTAAGTAGCTCTAACTTGAGCTAGGTTCTCGATTTACCTTATTTTATGATTCATTTTGTGTTGAGGTTCAAGGAGAAATATATGTAACACTCTACTTAAGTGTGGGTGATGAAGTCGCTAAATACGTGATATAATTTGTACTCATTGTAATACAGGTACTTAGCAAATCATACATAACACTATCAAATGTCTCTGTGAAGAGGACTCCGCTTAAATTTATATCCCAGGTAAGTCCGCGGTCGAACACAAGGAGGCAAAGGAACAACTTTGGGTTAAATCAGAAAACTTAGGCATAGGTTTCCAATGCGGATTTTTTGTATTTTTAATGCAAAAATAATGCGAATGCAAAACGCGGGTGAACTAAGTTTATAAGAAAGCACATACCTTAACCAAATTAATTTTAATATGAAATTAATCTAATTTAGCCAAATTATATTTTTCCTAGATATATTTTTCCTAGAAACTTAATCTAATGATGAATGTAGAGCACATTTTCTGAAATTTTAAGGGTTAAAATGCAATAATGAAAAATACTCACTTTTTATGGATTTTCATGCAATTTTTCATATAAATAGAATGCAAAAATTGTGAAACTTAACTGGAACTTAAATATGATACAATAAGAGTACGGTATTTTTTTAGAATTTTAGATAATTATATTTTTTATGTATTTTTTAATGAAAATAGAGTGACTGTGAGTATTTAATTCATAATAAATCCACAATGTAAGTTTATCCAAAGAGACAATTATCTCAAAAAGATATTTTAACATACAATACAGGAGAGTTTGAATTTAACAAAAATAATGTGTGTGGATTTAACTAAAAATCAATTACCAAAATCACTCTACAATTTATTTAAGGTACAAGACACTCCAATTAAGATGAAATTTGGATATTAATTAAAGCACAATTCAAGACATCATTTCTAATATTTTAGGATTTTTGGAGAATGTGTGAGTTAAATATGAATTTAAGATCACAAATTGTGTAAAATACATAATTCTTCACTAAAAATATTTTAACTAATTACCCAAATCTTTAAAAAAATAAAATAAATACTAAAATGGTAGAGAATTAGTTGATCAACAATATAACATTTTTCATTCAATAAAACGATGCAAGAAAGACATCTAAATTAACACGTAAACATAGGGGTATCCATGCAAACAAAATTTAACTTGAATAGAACCAAAACATGCATAGGGACTACTTTACAAATATAAAAATGTGAAGGATAAATGATGTAATTTTTACAAAAATAAAATAAATGAGAAAGGACCTTCCCTCCAGACGGCTAAGGTGCAGGATTGAAGGTGGAGGGCGATGGGTGGTGCATGGTTGGAGATTGGGCCTAGCGGAGGAAGGTCGTGCGGTGGAGTGATGCGAGAAGGTGGCCCGGTGGGAGGCAGAGGGTTGTGGCAATGCGACATTAGAGGAGCGGGCGATGCACGGGCTGGTGTTGAATGGAGGAGATGGGAGCGGCCCGGTAGTAGGTGGCGGAGGAGGGTCGCGGGCAGGTCCTAGAAGGCGGTGACGTCACCTTGGAGGGTTGTGGCGGAGATGGCGGCACCGTGTTGGATCTACAGACTGCATATGGCGGTAGGGGTGGTGCACTAGAGAAGGAAGGGGGGTGGGTGGAGATGGCGCGATGGCCGCTGCTGTTGGCGGTGGACGGTCCAAGAATGCGAACAGGTGGTGGAAGGGATTGTGGGCAGCAGCTACCGCTAGCTGAGGAGGAGGGTCACTGCTGGCGACTGTGGCTGGAAGAAGGGGGCGGTGAGCCATGCTCCTGATGCTTCCCCTTTTTATTTTTTTTTATAATTTTGTTGTGTTGTGATTTAATTTTTTTTAATCTCTAGAAATCAAACAAGAAGAGAGATGATTTGGTAGTGAAGGTGGTGGTGGTATGATGAAGGTGGTAAATGATGGGGAAGATGATGTGGTGGTGTGATATAAAAGGGGAGAAATTGTCAAATAAAATAAAATAAAAAGGGGAATGATAGGGAATACTTACCTATGGTTCGCCGGATTTGTAGAGCAGCTATGCTGGACTCCTATCGTGGCCTTGATCCGATTGGCGAAATAAAAATCAGACAATCTATGCAAGCTTGATGGGAAGCTCGTGACACAGCAATGATGGTCGTCACAGATCTTGCCTGAAGGAGGTCATCGCTTGAGGAAGATGATAGGTCATTGTCAACGACACAATATTCCAAGCTCTCTATTTTTTCTCTAAGAATAGCATATGACGAAAAATGAGGATGAAGAGAAGAATAAAATGAGAAGAAGAATGGCACTTAGAGAGATAGTGGAATGGTGGAGTTGAGTGGGAGGTTAGAAAAATGGTGGAGTTGAATGGAGGTTAAAAGAAGAAAATGGAGTTGAATGGGAGTTACTGTAGAAAATGAAAAATAAATAAAGGAAAGAAAATAAAATAAAGTAGGCTACTAAAATACAATAAAATAAAGAGAAGAAAAAGAGTGGGGAATTTTCAAATAAGACAAACAATATGTACATATTTTTTACTAATTTTATTTTTTTATTTTTAATAAAATATATTTATAGAAGAAATAGATCATTAAAAATGAAATAAAAAACAAAATATTTTTTGGATTTTTAATAATTAATAAAATAAAAATAAAAATGATGAAAGAAAGAATATTTACAATATATACAATGTACACTGAGGTCCCAAAACTCATATTTTGCAAACGAGCTCCGATTTTAATGAAACCACTTTCATTGGATAGGTAATTTTCTAACTTAAACTTTAAACGTGAGTTTGGTGAATTTGAGTTCATATGGAGCGGAAATTTAGATGAGAAGTTGGACTTTACGGCTTTTTCTATTTAGAATCTAGGAGTATTTATTTGAGGTGAACTTTATTTTGTTTTTTGTATTTTTATATATATTTTTATAAACAAGTCTTATAAATAATTAGCCAAAAAGAAGTTGAGATGAATTTATTAAAATATATGAAGTTTGAGTTATTTACAGGTGAAAAACTCCTTTTTTGCAGCTTTTTATTGTTAATTTATTTTGTACAATGTAATATACAATAATTAGTGTATTTTATTTACAAGAGTTATTTTATTAATTTATTGATTTTATGAACATTTATTTTAGATTTTACTCAGGTATTTTGATAAAATCAATATATTGAGATGATGAATCGTGGACTCATCAACGGACATCTATGCACGTCACTGAACACATTGATTCGTCACACCTTCACTCACTTAAGACGCATGGTGTCAACTGATTCTCCATCTTTATGGTTCTATTATATTCTTTCGATTTTACATTTATAGTTGTTTTGATGGAGAAATCTATGTAACATCCTATTTAGTGCGGGCAGTTATGCATGCTCGTGAATCTTGTAATTCCTAATACCTTCACTTACCTAAGATGCGTGGTGTCTATCGATTTTCCATCGCTTGCAGTCTAATTATATTCTTTCAATTTCATTATTTTTCTCCTCTCGGTGATCTTATAGATGAATCTCTTTTCATTTTACTTTTAAAATATGTCCCGATATAAGGAAAATTTGTCATAATTTTCATAGAAATATTTCCCAATATAAGTGGAAATTTTGTCGAAATTTTCCTAGAAATATCACCCCATATAAGGGGAAGCACTGCTAAAATTTCAAGAGAAAAGATGTTCTTCGCGTTCTTCATGTGCTTCATGTGTTCTTTGTGTTCTTCGTGTTCTTCATTCATTCTTCGTGTTCTTGACACGTTCTTGATGTTATTGATACGGAAATGGAATTCGATCATTTTAGGAGTTATAAATCATCCTTTTTGAAAATGAATCACGATAATGCACTGCAAATGAGAAAGAGAGAGAGAGAGCTCGATTAGGTAATGAATCTTTACTTTTATTGTTGGATTTTCATATAAGATCGTTGAAATTCCTGATTTTATGTTCTTCGTTGTGAAGAACCCTAATTGGGCTATTTTTGAGAAAATATGAAAGTTATGTGATTCCTACTAAAATAATGTCTAAGCATCAATATGATGTCGTGGCCTGGAGAGTTAGGGTTTGGGAGTTAAAATAAGTATAAATGTGAGTATGTATACATATGTATTAACATATATGTGAGTCTACACTCAATGTTGATGAATATGTAAATCAGAGAACTAACAAAAGAATTACATCATGGGAATTGATGTGTACTAATTTGGATCCTAAAAGGGATCCTGTGTTACATTAATAATAACTTGGAGTGGATACTACAGGTCGGACATGCAACATTTAGGTTGGTCAGAAGAACATCTGTATTCGAAGGCCAAACCTAGGTGGTACACAGTTGCTCGATATGTTGAGCACGTGAAATAAATTATTTGCAACGCATAGTACTCGACTACCATCAGGCGGGTTGATTGACTGTAGATATGGTCATGCCATGTGGAGGCATGGATGGTCGGATAGCTGTTGGGTCACGATAACAAGTATTAAAAATCGTTAGTATATGTGATTAAAGGTTAGCCTATGGTTTTTAAGCTACCGGGTCTTTGATGACGGTGTTCTTCTTTGGTTGTGAAGCTGAGGGTTTGAACCCATGCATAATAAAAGAAAAGTAAATTGTCATGGCAGTATTAAAAGATTGGTTGAGGCGACGTGCGGCGGCATAAGCTCACCAGATCAACGTAGTTTCCAATCCCAAAATGTCCACAGCTTCAGAGTCCATGAGTGGTGAGGTTTTTCTTGGACTGATCCCTAACGTGGAATATAAGGAATATGACTTAAACTAATGAGAAGAAATAAAACTTTCTGGGATAATAAGTTTTTCTAAATTAGACTACTTATTTACTTTTTTCTTGTTTGTTACTAAGCACTCACTAATTTTCATCCTGTGATTTATGGAAACCCAACAGGCGTTGGTGAGACATCAAAAGGACTTTAATAATACAACCAGCTAACAATAGTAGCCATCCAGCCAGCCACAGTAGCTTTACTCTATAAGATTGTTGGTAGGCTTTTCGTGTATTTTCTTTTTAGCTGATGTACATGTAAATAGTTATAATGGAATAATGTATCATATAAACTTAATTTTGTGAATATAAAAGTGTTGAAATACTTCCTTCTTAGTATTTTTTAATCATGATATATTTATGAAAGTTGTTTTTATTGAATAAATTATTGTTGAGTAATCAGATCCAGATATGGGAGAATCCGACGGTCTAGAATTGTGTCGTGACAGTTTGGTATCAAGCGTGGTTACTCCAGTAAGTTTTTAAATAATTGACAACTATGAACTATATTTAAAAACTAAGTGTGTATCAAGATCCTTTGATCTTAGTAATTGACTACAGTAGCATTCACAAATCATTGTCTCTTATGTACATCATGTTAATGCATATATAACCTAATCTTTAGCCTTGATTCATCCCATGATCGTAGCAGATCAAGACATGTCTAGTCAATTAGCATCTATGATGGCAATGCTCCAAGAGATGGAGCAAGGACAACATGTATTAGAGGAGAGGCTCAATGCATAGGCTAAGAAACTCAATGCATCTAGAACTCTGAATGCTATATCTGAGGGTTATGTTCATCCTTCTCAGGAAGAATCTAGCTACCATAACTTCACTGGGTATACTTCTACTCTAATTGGAGGAGTTGTGGAGAAGGCCCTTCTTAGGTAATAAAAATTATTTGACTCCTACCATAAAGATAAGATTTAGGTAATAGTGCAAAATCTTTATCTAATCAAGGGACGAGGAGAATAACTATTTATAATTCGAGAAATCAGAGATAATCATGTAGTATAGATAGCAGGACTCAACTACATATGTCCTTACTACTTATTTAAATGGATGACTTTGATCTCAATCTGGGGACGGACTGGATAGAAAGCCATCATGCATGCCTCGACTGTTTCCAGAAGATAGTAACTTTTCACATTTCTAACTCGATAGAGGTCTAGTTTATTGGAAAGACATTCAATAATTATTTCAAATACATCTCTACTCTGCAGGTGCAACGGTTGTTTGAGCAATGGTGCTGAGGTTATTTAGCTTATGTATCCACTACTTCATGGGCAAACATAATTATAAAAGATGTACCTATAGTGTGCAAGTTTCCTGATGTATTTCCAAATGGACTACCTGGATTTTTGCTTGAGCGAGAGATTGAATTTGAAATCTCTCTCACACCTGATACTCAGCCTATTTATATTCCTCCATATAGAATGGCACCAGCTGAGTTATGAGAGTTAAAGGTATAGTTACAAGAAATGTTAAAGGATTCATTTGCCCTAGTACTTCACCATGGGATGCACCTGTCTTGTTTGTGAGGAAGAAGGATGAGTCGGTGTTGTTGTTCATTGACTATAAACATCTAAACAAGAGGACAGTAAAGAACAAGTATCCTCTCCTAAGAATAGATGATCTCTTTGACCAGTTACAAGGTTCAACTGTGTATTCCAAGATTGATTTAAGATCTGGATACATCAGTTGAAAATGAAAGATGTAGATATTTCCAAGCCATATTTTCAAATTAGATGTAAACATTATGAATTTTTATTTATGCCTTTTGGACTGACAAATTCCCCAGTAGCTTTCATGGATCTAGTGAATAAAGTATTCAGGGAGTTCCTAGACCACTTTGTGGTAGTCTTCATTGATTACGTGCTTATTTATTCCAAGGATAATTACCAACATGAACACCATCTCAGGAAGGCACTCAAAAAACTAAAAATGACATAAATTGTATGCTAAATATAACAAAAGTGACTTCTGGCTATCTGAAGTATCCTTATTAGGCCATGTTATTTCTGAGGCAGGTATATTAGTTGGTCTTGCAAAGGTTACTGCGGTGATGAGTTGGAAACGCCTGAAGACTGTCACAGAAATATGATCTTTTCTGGGTCTAGATAGGTACTATAGAAATTTGTGAAGGACTTTTCACAAATAGTTTTTCTAATGACTAGATTAACTTAGAAGGAAGTCTCATTCATATGGTCTGATGCATGAGAAACTAGTTTTTAGACACTGAAAGAATGCCTAACATCTGCACATATCCTTACTCTACCCTCTAAGGCTAAAAAGTTTACAGTCTACATTGATGCATCTAAAGAAGGACTTGGGATAGTTCTTATGCAACACGGTAAGGTAGTTGCTTATGCATCATGATAACTCAAGACACATGAGAGTAACTGCTCGACACATGACCTTGAACAAGTTTCCGTAGTCTTCGCTTTAAAGATATGGAGACGTTACCTCTATAGTATTACTTTTGAAATATATGTTTGATCCGAAAGAGCTCAATATGAGACAGAGACGGTGGCTAGAGCTGTTGAAGGATCATGATTGCACCATCTCCTACCACCCTAGTAAGGGGAACATTGTAGTAGATGCCCTTAGCAGAAGAATTTATTCGCCTGGGTTGGTGAGTACTATCTACTTCTAGTGTTTACTATCAATGTTGAAGTGAACGGGAATCATTTGAGAATAGTGCTAACACCATAATTATTCATCACCGATACAAACTAGAGATCTAGGATAGAATAAAGAAAGGACAGAAGGATGATCCAATCCTTAAATACTTGAGACAATAACTTGAGAAGAATGAATAGAAGGATTCCATATACAAGATGAGTTACTATGTAACCATCACAGAGTTTGTATACCAAACATACTAGAGTTGAGGAAAGATATCTTACGTGGAGCACATTTCTCTAGAATATCTATTTATCCAGGAATTACGAAGATGTATAAGGATCTTCGTTCACATTTTTGGTGTACATGAATGAAGAAGGATGTTGTTGAGTTTATGAATTCATGTTTCACCTGCTAACAGGTAATGGCTTCACACTAAAAGTTACCAGGATTGTTGTAACCTCTCCATATCCCTGAATAGAAATGGGAAAGCATTTCCATGGACTTCGTTATTGGCTTACCTCAGATGACCAGTGGTAAAGATAGCATATGGGTTATAATAGATCGCCTGACCAATGTAGCACACTTTATTCCAACAAGGTTATCTTCCACTACAGACCAGCTTGTTGAGTTATATATTACACATGTGATCCGTCTCCATGGCATTCCAAATGAGGTAGTTTTCGATCGAGATTCACGATTCACCTCACATTACTGGGAGAACTTCACGAAAGGCTCGTGCACACACCTATGTTTGAGCACCTCATATCATCCACGAGCAGATAGTCAATCGGAATGTACTATTCAGAATTTGGAGGGTATGCTATGAGCATATGCCTTATACTGTAAGGGATCATGGATTAAATATTCGCCTCTTATAAAATTCACCTACAACAATAGTTACCATGCAAGTAATGTCATGGTGCCATTTGAAGCACTGTATGGACGTAGGTTTACTATTCCTTTATGTTGGCAAGAGGTCGGGATAAAGAACTTTTATGATTCAGATAGACTCCAAGAGACAAAGGAAGTTGCAGAGCTTGCTCGAAAAAGATTAATACTTGCTCAGAGTCGCAAGAAAAGCTATAGTGATGCCAGGCGAAAAGATCTTGAGTTTGAGGCAGGCGACTTTGTATCTCAAAGTATGGTCGATAAAGGGAGTTAAGAGGTTTGGCTTGCATGGGAAGTTGGCACCTAGGTTTGTGGGTCCCTTTGAAATTATTCGATAGATTGGGAAAGTTGCATATAGACTTGCACTTCCTCCATATCTTTCAGCAATACATGATTTTTTTTCATGTATCAAATCTGAAAAAGTATATTAAGGATCATGAGCATAATATAAGTTATGATGATATTCATGTTGAGCTAGGCTTGACATCCCTTGAAATACTTGTGCAAGTACTAGACATGGATATCAAGAAGTTGAGGAATAAAGATGTACCTCTAGTTAAAGTATTGTGGAGGAACCATGTGTCTGAAGAATCCACATCGGAACTTGAGGTAGATATGAGAGAGAAATACCCTTATTTCTTTGAATGATAATATTATGTGTTATTTATATCTTCATTATAAATGAAATGGGGTTCATTCTCTTTAAGGTTGTTATATTTTCAATCTCCTATAAGGTTGTTATGCATGCATTACAAGTATCAAGGACGAGACTTCCTTTAAAGTTATTATAATTGTAAAACCTTGAACTAGATCTCTCTCAGATCCTATATCATAAGATCTGGCTTGTCAAGAGGAAATCAATGAAATTTGTTTCACGTGAATCGAATTTCATTTCGAATTGTTATGATTTTCCAAAGAAAGAGGAGTAAGGAGGTTTAAGATGTCATCAACCTTTAATGAGAGTTAGTCACGATTAGCACTAATTAAGTGCCATTGGCGAATCTAGAAGCTTATGGAAAGTTCTGACTTAAACCTTAAGTTTCATATGAGATTTAACCAAAACCAAGGGCCAAAACTGTTGACCGCTAACTACAATTAAGGGTCAAACAATGGTTTACTGGCCATGGTTAGCGGTTTTCTGAAGCCTATAAATAGCCCCACACCCATTCATTCTCTGTGATTTTTACTACCACCACTACCCCAAGGGCTAAGGTCAAGAAGTCGAGAGGAGGAGAGGGAGGCAGGGAAGGAGCGTTAACGAAGTGCTGCCGGGAGGAGGATGAGGAGGAGGAAGGTACGATCCTCTCCTAGATAGCTTAGCATAGGTGGTAAGTAGCTCTAACTTGAGCTAGGTTCTCAATTTATCTTCCTTTATTATTCGTTTTGTGTTGAGGTTCGAGGAGAAATCTGTGTAAGACTGTACTCAGGTGTGGGTGTCTATGCACGTCAGTGAAACCTATGATTCGCCACACCTTCACTGACATAAGATATGTGGTGTTTACTGATTCTCCATCATTTACAGTTCTATTATATCATTTCGATTTCACTTCTATTGTTGTTTTGATGGAGAAATCTTTGTTACACCCTACTTGGGCGCAGGCAGGGATGCACGTCAGTGAACCCTGTGATTCGGCACACATTCACTCACTTAAGATGCAGGGTGTCTACCGATTATCCATCGCTTGCAGTTTGATTATATTCTTTCAATTTCATTGTTGCTTTCCTCTCGATGATTTTATAGAAGAAACTCTTTTCATTTTTATTTTGAAATATGTCCCGATATAAAGGGAAACTCTGCCGAAATATTCATAGAAATATGTCACGATTTAAAGGGAAACTCTGCCAAAATTTCCTAGAAATGTCACCTCGTATAAGAGGAAGAGATGCTGAAATTTCAAGAGAAAAGATGTTCTTCACATTCTTCGCGTTCTTCATGTCCTTTGTTTGTTCTCCACGTTCTTGATACGTTCTTAGTATTCTTGATGTGAAAATAAATTTTGATTATTTCAAGAGCAGTAAATCATCGTTTCTGAAAATAAATCACGATAAACACTGCATACGTAAGACAGAGCTTAATTAGGTAACGAAATCATTCATTTTGATGTTGGGTTTTCATACAAGATCATTCAAATTCTTGATTTTATTCGCTACGAAGAACCTTAATTTGGCTATTTTTGGGGAGATATGAAAATTTGCTATATGATTCCTACTAAAATATTGTCTAAGCATCGAATTGATGCAGTAGCCTTAAAAGTTAGGGTTTGGGAGTTAAAATAAGTATAAATATGCGTATATATGCGTATGAATTAACATAAATGTGAATCTATACTCAATGTTGATGAATACACAAATCAAAGACTTAACGAAAGAATTACATCATGGGAATTGATGTGTATTGATTTGGATCCTAAAAGGGATCATGTTTTACGTTAATAATGAGTTGGATTAAATACTACATATCGAGCATGCAACCTATAAGTTGGTCAGAATAATATCCATATTAGCAGGCCAAACCTAGGTGGTACATGATTGCTCAGATATGTTGAGCATGCAATATAAATTATTTGCAATGCATGGTACTCGACTGCCATTAGGTGGGTTGAGTAACGGAAGATGTGATCGTGCCATGTGGAGGCACGGGGGTTGGATAGCGACTGAGTCACGATAACATATATTAAAAGCTGCTAGTATATGTGATTAAAGGTTAGTATGTGGTTTTTAAGCTACCGGGTCCTCGAGGACGGTGTGCTTCTTTTGTTATCAGGATGAAGATTTGAAACCATGGATGACCTACACGAGTAGGACTGGGTGGCCATCTACCCTCCCTTTATGAAAGGGATCTTCTCTTGTCCTATTTCATGTGATCATAGATCCCATGAATTTCTCCATAAATTGTAACAACATTTGTTGCAAATTTATTCACATGAATAATTCATAATTATTTTATGAATATTGCATTCATGTCACAAATTTTTGAATCATATTCATACACCAAAAATAAAAAGTAAACCACATTTTCAGTTAATTGTCCAATGTGAATCCAATTCACATCATTTAAATTATAAATGCTATTTACAAATAGCTCTTTCATAAATATTATAAATCACATTTATAATATATGTGATTAATATGGATAGTACTATCCAAATTATTCGTATCCTTGATAATTAAATCATATTTAATTATATGGGGTCATCATTCTCGTGCGTCAAAATAATATGAATCATCTTCACATTATTCATGATAATTAAATTATATTTAATTATCAATTTCTCAATGCTCAGATACATAATTCATCATTAGAATTATTCTTGAACTCTTTCAAGAATAATATGTTTTCTCTATAGATCCTTGGAGAAAAGGACATGGCGATTGTATGTTCCACATATAGTAACTTGGATATTGAGATCATATCTCAAATACAGATCTCAGAGACCTCTCATAGATGCTTGATTAAATGAAATCCATAAATCTAATCTTCTCATTGTACTTAAATTGCATCCAAATCAATGTCCAACATCTGGACTAAGATTAGATTACTTCTCTACTATGAGGAGTCACTACAATCCAAGCATGTTTCATCACTCCCTCAAAATGGAAGCGGGATGGTTATACAATCGTTTATGATCACATCACCCTCGAGTATTCCTAATAACCGTACATCCTACATATTGGAAGACCTGGAACAAACCCGAAATTTTAGATATTATTTAGATTGTCTTCTTTAAGGTTTTATCATTAAGTTTCTCATTTGATCATTGGGAGTTGGTATCGATCATATACTATCCAAAAGTATATGTCATACCTAAATATTGATCATATACTTTCCAAAAGCATATATAAAACCTACAAATTCAGTCAAGCTTCCAAAGCGAGATGACTGTGCATGGAATTTGATCCATATATCTCATGAGTGAGCTCATATCTTCAGTTCAATAATGAAACTGTATGATCTATATCGTATATATCAGCTCGTTGGCACATATACCTTTATTAGATCATCAACCTATCGGTGTGCCAAATGTACATACTCAAACATATAGTATCACATCCGTCTCCTGTTAGAGGATGCGTGCCTATATAATGACAGTATACGACATGGGTCTTGGTTATCTCGATATCGTTAAGTCAACTTTTTGATCTAACTGATCTAACAGCTTGAAATCTCTATTCCTATGTAGAGGACCTACATCAAGAGGTCGGTTGGATATCAGTCTTTAGATAAGAATTGTCATCTTCTTCTCAAGCTGGAGATCCTCTATTAACAATCACTTGACGGTGCTTGATAACTCTTTAAACTAACTCTTTAGATATCATCCAAGCATTAGCCTCTATGATTAACCATTTGAATCAATAGTTGTATGATCAATAAGATGGTCACTGTACATAACCTTATTTTTACCAAGGGACCTATTATGCAAATTAGTTATTATTAATTTCAGATAAGGGAATGATTTGTAATAACATATATTACAAAATGGCTCATCATGGGCTTGCATGTCCAACCGCGTGTTCAGGTGCACAGAAGGAGGAAGGGAATGATTGGACCCTCCCACGAAGGACGAGGACCTCTAGTAAAGGTCTGGAACAATCACATCGAGGTGAAGGGGATGGTGTTGTGTGAGAAAATTCAGAGAAAAAAACTAAAAAAATTGAAGGCTTAATCAGAGATATTGAAGACGACGCGGAGCAGAGCGTGGACTTAGGATGAGGTCAAATTGACCTTCGGTCATCGCTGGACTCCTTCAGCCACTTGGAGCAGCTCGAACGGTCGACTAGAGATCGTAAAGTGGTCGAAGCATGAGTCAACACCGGAGACACGACCATTATCGCACTTCAATTCCACCTTCCTCTATCATGGGGAGGGGAAGGAGGCTTGGATGAAGCCTCATGAATTGGTAGACCCAGAGGAATAGAGCAGTTGGCAGTGGTTTTAAAGGTGAAGTCATGATTACAAAAGGGTGGTCAAAGTGTATGTGACTGACGCACATCAACTAAAGAGAGTTGATCGAGGATGATTAATGGTTGTGCGAGATAGAGGGAAATTAGGTCAATGTTGAGAGATGGTCAACGGGGGAATGTCATCGTGGATTGAAAGGGAGAATTGAGAGAAGAACAGTGGGTAGAGGGGTGTAACGTGCATGTGTGACGTTACTAGTGGTAGACGGTGAGGGTGGACCGTTAAATCAAGCCATCCAACTTCTAATAAGAAGATGGGGTGGGACAATCTTAATTCAATCCATCAGATGGATCTACATTTGAGAGCGAGGGTAGGAGCGGACGAAGGGTATGAGATCCCTCAGATGGATTTAATGGTGGAGGAGTGGTACAGGTGGCAACAAAGGGCAGGGCCACGCAGCTCAATCAGAGGGAGCCATGTGGCCCAATAAGAAAATTAGAAAATAGAAAATGAAATAAAATGAAAATAAAATAGATAAAAGTAGAATTAAAAAAATTATAAAACATGAAAGTTGCATATCTCGATGAGATCTACAAGATTCATATTGAAAAATATGTCAAAAGAAGTCATGCATATATATATATGCATTTTTAAGTAATTAAAAACACTTCTTTTTATTTTTTGTATTTTTAATTTATATTTAATGTCAAAACAAATATTTATAATAATTATATACTTTTTTGAATTTTTAGTAATAAAAATAATAAAGAAAATAATGTTAATTATATATAATAATTACAGTTATTTGCGTACAAAAGCTAGTTCGTTAATTAATGTTAGTTAGATATCCATTTTACTGAAAAGTTTAAGATAAATGGATGATAAATAAGAAATATGATATTAAATCACATATTTATCAATATATTAAAGTCATTCGCACATATTTACGTGGTCCTCTCCTGCTAAAAAATGGATATTAGTCACACTAATAGACCACGGTAAATTACGTCCATGAATGCAATACCATTGCTAATTAACTTGGTTAACAAAGTTAGGATAAGAAAAAGGTACAATAGTCAATGATTTTAAATGACGATAATTTGGATAATAAATTTATGCTACATTTATTTACCATGGTTGATAATTTTATGCCACACATAATAAGATTGTGGACAAATCCCTGCATCCCCCCCCTCAAAAAAAAACAACCCTTCTTCCTAAAATTTAAATATCATACCCCGCCCTTTCCTAAGAAGAAGATTCAAAGAATCATTTGTTATGGGACCTCAATGATGGGGATGAGATTTTTGTAGTCCCATGGCTTTCATTACCCATATAACCTGGAATAAGAAGGATCTTAAAGAGTTGGAGCATGGTTAGTTGTAAGATCCTTCCCAATTCCCCTTTAAGCAAGCCCCCAAGCCGAAAAAGTTTAGCTCAAAGAGGAAGAACCATAATCAGAAGCAAGGGCAAAAGCAGTGCCCAGGGAAATGGCGAAGCTGGTCCCCAGTGGGTCGGGCGTCCTTCTCGTACTTTAAAAGTAAAGTGGATATCCTCACTTCTTTGCTTGCCTCAAATTCAAACTAATCTTTCTCGATTCAAAATCCATCTCTCCCCAATCTAAAAACACTCTACTTCTCTAATTAAACAACCAAATATATAATCCCCTAAGTTTCCTCCCAAATCCCTAGCGTTTCCCCTTTCCTCCAACATCTTCTTCCCTTTCCTCCTTCCCCACACCTGACATATCCCCTTTTTCCATCATCGCCGCCCTTCCTATCTATAGTCCCTAGTCTAAGGCTAACCATCATCTATCAATCATATGTATGAGCCTCCATCCGCTTGCAAGAGGAGCTTGCATTGGATTTTCTTTTCATATACTTGTGTTTCCATTTGTTTTCTTTCTATTTGAAGAACGCATTTCTCCCTCGAGTAGATATTAGATGCAAATGCAAGTCTTATAACCATGTGACAATATTCCATAACGAGTTTATTTTTTGTAGTGATGTGTAGAGACATTATTTCAGGAAGTATAAATTAGAGTAATGCTCCATTAGATGACTTCTTTTATGTATTTTTCATTTAAATATAGTAATATAAGCAAGATGTAATATATAAATCTCAATCAAGAGAAATCAATATTTATTATGTTAAAATTTGGACATGTGTATTGAAGAGCGATGGTTTGTTCTTTTATATAATATTTGGATTTATTTTCATAAAGCAATCATTCTAATATCTTTAGAATTAAAGATGTTTAGTTCTAACTAAGAATGATTTTTATCACCGCAATTCCACATAATGATATGCTGATGATAATAAAAAATTTAGTGGTACCATGAAGATATTATATTTTAATAAAAAACTAACAAGTAATATTTGAAAAGCTAAAAAAATTAGAATTGTTTATTTACTTGCAAACCATAGTGAACACTTTTCTAATTTCTTTGTTAAAATAATAAAGAAATATAAAAGAAACTACAAAAAGAATTGTTTACAACCTTAGAGTCATAATATTGATCCCTTCTTTCTCCTAAAATCTTTGAATTAACAAGATTGTTCTTCGACCAAGTTGTGATTGATTTTTCCATAGAAATAAAATTTAATGTTACAGTCAAGATAACAATTATGCATATGTTAATTTTATACGTCAACAATATATATATATATATATATAATTCCCATGACAGCACAAGTAAAGAAAAGAGGCCATGTAGCTCAAGAATAAGAATAATCGAATGAAATTATAGGAAACCTCTCATTGCATGAGACTAAAAACTATACGACAAATAGGATACGAGATAGTTATAATTAAATACTTTTTAAATCTAAATAATTTTAAATTCTTATCAGATGGATACTGATTGATGCGTTCTTTTTAAGTATTCCAAGACTAGAGAAGGAAAAGATTGTCACATTGTATGGATTGATAAGGAGCTTTGGAGGCAATATGTGAGCCTTTTCTTTTCTCTATACAAAATATTTAATTTATATTCTTATGATTTTAACATCCTCCTGATGGTTATCTTAGAATCTCCATAGATGCAGCTTATATCAACACATTTAAATCTGAACATCCGAAATATATGACGGGATTTTGCGGAAAATGTTAACCTCCACCAAGTTTTATGGATGTGCAAGTCAATCTGCTTGTGAGTTACAGGATCAAGTGAAGATTTTAGAGGCCAAGCTAGCAAAGTGGATTGAAACGGTGGAGATGCAGTCAGTGTCACAAACCATGCCTCAAATGGTTCAAGCAAGGGAGAGACTGAGTCTGGCACATGAGACTTCCTCTTATGGTGCAATAAGTAGATCACAAAGAGAGTTCTCTTCGTCGAGAGTAAGGACTGGAGGAGAGGACGAAACCACTAATATGGAAGATGTTAATATAGTATGAATTTGTATTAATTAAATTGTGTTCTCTCTTTTTTATATAATGTATTAGTTTTAATGTTTGTAGCTTTCTATATGATGGTTGTTGAATAAAGGATTTATTGATCTTTTTATTAATATTTACA